>VSDK01024487.1:403742-418239 GCA_009767595.1 Symbiodinium kawagutii
ACGACGCTCAATGGTGACGACTAGTAATGGTCAAGAACAATGATTACATGGGTGTTTCTCAAAAAAGGGGTACCCGTAGTTATCATCCTTTGTATTAATCACTTATAGTAATAGACCAACCACTTTTTAGCATGTGTGAAAAAAGAAATCATTGCATGATGTTTTCACACATCTTATGGTAATTAAACCACTGTAATGATCATCAACCACTATAAACCCAGTAATAAACCACTATAAAGATCATGAACCACTATAAACCCAGAAATAAACCACTGTAAAGATCACTAACCATCCTAAACCAACCACAACTTTGGGGCTTCCCAGTCGCACCGGCAGCCCAGCTGCTGATGCCGTGCCAAGTCTGTGACGTCGCTGCTCTGCTGCATCAATTCATCCACGATGAACTGACACGCTTGAGGTCCTCGACACGCCCAGCGGCGCGGCTGCGCAGTTCTGTGGTTTCGGCAGAGAAATTCAGCGGTCCAACCATGGTGCCTTCACCAAGGTTGACCTGTGAACTTCAAGAATTTGGAGCTACAGAGTGCTAACCCCGTACTTAGCTAGTTGGTGAACATAACGAGGGGGTTACCACTCTGTACTGGACCAAGAAAGCTCCTGATCTGTTAACATTTCTACTGTGCATGGTGCCTTAACCATCCAACAAGAAGTTCTCAGCTCGGTAGCAGGAGGTGACTGAAACATTGCCCCCCCATACTCGTCAGCTCGGTGTCCGGGTTCCAGACCATAAATGTTCAAAGCTACTGGTTCAAGGCTGTTGGAAGCTACTGGGTAAGCTACTGGGTTTAAGTTTAAGCTCTTTCTCCAACATTGGAAAGCTAAAGAGAGCCAAACTGGGAAACAGGGCTCAAGACCTTACATTTTTGCCCAACTCGGGCCTCATGAGCTCGCCACATGTCTCAGGAGGTTCATTCTACAGCTGACTTTTCATTGGTTTTCATCGCTTGCCCTCTACATGGGTTAGTTCCACATGTAAACTTTAGCTGTCAAATCCTGCTTCTTTCTGTACTAAATCTTGAACCCATACATTTGAGAGCCAATGTTTTTCGTCTGCAATTGAATGTTGCTGTTGCCTCTGGTCGCAATTCGAGAGGCCCCGGCCTGACACTAATTTCCAACTAGTAGAAAGCACCGGAAACATCCCCGACATTTTTGAATAAAGCCTGACTTACCGATTAGGCAGGACACATCAGTAGTTTTTTTTCCATGCTCACTGTCATTGATATGATCATGCAAGCTATCCTCTCATCTAGGACTCATATCATATCTAAGCGTTGATGTCTAAATCCTACCTTGTTTTGCAGGCTAGGGAGCTTTAAATCACGTGTCTACCGTCTTATCTCATATTTGTTTCTCCTTCATCTTTCATCCCTCCTCACTACTTGAATCAAAAAAGAAAGCATTTCCCACTCAGCTCCTTCTTTGCCGTAGTGGTCCACAAATATACCAGCGAACTGAAAAGGATATCGCCATAATGATTCTAGAGACCCAGCTACATTGCTGGGTAATGTCAAACTCTGCGAAGCAACAAGAATGATTGTTGGATGATGTTGCATGATATTCCATGATATTCCATGATATTCTACATGACCTGTACCCTCATTCCAGTGCTTGCTTGCCCCCGCACGTTCATCAAGCAAAAACAAGCAACATATCACCAAGGGGCTCAGTACTTGGATGAACTTCTGCAACACGTAGTTGGCACATGCGGAGCGAGCAGCCTGCCACACATGTCCCTTCAACTCCCATGCCAGCTGGGAACGTTCCACTTCGCCACAAAGTTGCAAGGTATCCTGGCGCTCCGGTTGCTTGATGCCTAGGTTGTATCTATTGGTCGCCGTGGCAAGAAAGTTCAGTATCACATAATTACATATGATTATCCTACATCTTCACTCACTATGATGATTAAATAAATATGTGTTGTATCGTTGGGCATCAAGGATAATGGCATTGTGATGCGTCATGTGAGCGATCATCTTTCCCTGTTGGCAAGTTTGAAGCACGGCATCGCATCACATTGCCATCCAAATATTTCCAGACACACCTCATTGCCAAAGAATTAAAAGTGCAGACACCAGAAGGCTTGAGTGCTTTGTCATTGTGAGTGACGATCATTTCATGTGTTTTCAGCTCATGAAAAACTGTGATTCTTACATAGATAGTATCTTTTCCAGAGGAAAAGTGTGACTTTTCAGAGTTGAAACTGTTTGCTGTGTGCTTTCATGGATGGATCCATCACAACGTGAAGGTAGGTTGTTGAGTCGTTGAGCAGTACCCCAAAGACCAAAACATCCTCTTTTGATTGGCTGCTGAGTTTGTTGGAGCTGCGAAGTCTTAAGCTCTTCTTTGAAGGTAGGTTGTTGAGTCGTTGAGCAGTACCCCAAAGACCAAAACATCCTCTTTTGATTGGCTGCTGAGTTTGTTGGAGCTGCGAAGTCTTAAACTCGGGCAAAACCTGTGAGGTGGTTACATCAGCGCGGACAACATGCCACAGACTCCGGACAGGCCAGGCTTTTCTATCACTTTGTGTGTGTTCACTGTTTGTGCATGTGCATACGCATCTTGGTCTGCCTGTCCATTCTAGGAATATCTACTCTCCAGGCAAAGCCATTCCCACAGAACCTCCGAACATCATCAAACATAAGTTGGTGGCTTACGCCGATCCCTTGCTAAAAGCCTAAGTTCAGTTTCTGGCTAAGTTTCACCCAGAGAACTCAGAACTTGACCCCCAGCATTTGTTGATCACACAGCATTCGGCTCCTGCACTTGGCGGCACCCCTTGGCTCGTTGGGACAAGTCCCACACGTAACCAGCGATGCAACCAGGGCCACCGTTGCCCGCGCCATTGCCAGCGCCGGTGCCCGCGGCGGTGCCCGCGCCGTTGCCCGCGCTTCGATCGCCAGAGTCCAAGGGAAAGTCGTTTTCGGAGACGAGTTCCGAGCTTTGCCTCGAGATCATTCCTGCAAAACAACAGGGAGCATAGTGCGACACATCGCATTCACAGCATTGTGAGCATTGTAAGAGCATTGTGAGCATTGTTTTGTCTTCAAACAGCTTCTCATCCCTCAGATTAAACAGAACAAAGGCTGGATGATCAAGTCATGAACGAGTCGTTCAAAGAACTGTGATGGATCATAAAAACCGAAACGTCTAGTAGAACCCTGCTTTGTGATGCTGAGACGTCTGATTCTGCATCTCATGAACGCACTCGAGACACTTCTTCAAGCGGATCGACACACATCAATCTTATGGTACCACATCGGTAGTTATACCATGCATGTATGCAAGCAAGTATCACACAGCGTGCATAAAAGAGAATGCTACAAGTATCCATGAGAGATACGCCTGAAACAGCACGGTAAGCTCAAAACGCGAGCCTTACTGGCGAGCGTTCAGCGGAATCACCATCCCCAAACCCCGGCCTTCCGATCCCGTGTCCGAGGGGACCGAGGTGGAGGTTGTGGACGCTGGTCCATTGGACATGGCGACACCCACCATGGTCACAGGAACCAAGACCTGTAGCCCCATAGGCATCTGACAGACTCCTTGCTGCGGAACCATCTGAACCATGGCACCTTGTGGTACCACCATGGCCTGAGGCACTGGCATGGGGATGGCCATGGTGGTCATGCCGGCTGGAATCATCTGCATCATGGCGTCGCAGGTGGTGGGCAGCACAGGGAAAGGGCCTGACGGAGCCTGAAATCGCTGCGGAAAAATCCTGGGTCGCCGCCTCCAAAAGCTCAGGGCGATCAACGAACATGCGATGGTGCGATCCAACAAGTCAAGGTACCATTCAGAAGTCATCATATAAATCGTGTAGAACAGAGGGAACAAGGGTGCCAAGAAAATGGAAAGCCCCGCGTTCCAAGAGTTGCCAGGATCATCCCGTTGGTATCACCTTCTGGTGGCCCTGAGTCTACCCAACAGTACCAGATTTTTGGCCTTCGACAAAGAAATGAATCATCTGGTGACACTGAAATCTGAAAAGCAGTGCATTGCACAGCCTGTTGACCAGCAAACAGAAACCGATTGCCTGAATTTTGCCACACCACATTCATCAAGCTGTTATTAGGCGCCGTCCCTTCCCCATGATGCACCCAGAAACACCCAAGAGCATCCTGTGCAGACTTTGAAGAAAACGTGACTATGGGCTCCAGCCATTTTCTGGTCCCACAGCTCCGGCTTGCGGAAAGGACAGCAAAGGGATGAAGCCCAAAAACCATTAGCTCTGTGGAAGAATTCTCTCCTGGGAATGAATTTATAACCAACACGTCAGAACAGTCTTCATCACAATCATTTACAAATGCGAAATTGATTTTCTGACCACAATTTGTGATACAAACATGTGATACTGTAACACCAGAACAACCATTAAGTTGGAGTTTGAGTCGGTAAGTACTCCACCAGTCATGGTTCATGTCACTCCAAGTTGGGGGCGGACGTCAGGGACCGGACCCACCTCGACCCCCTCGCTGAGTCGTTTTGCATTGGCGGCCGACCCAGAAAGCCTGCGCTTCGGAGAGATATGCTGTCACAATACATTTTTGGGTGCCGACCTTTGCTGAAGTATACAAGTACTGTATATCTCACAGTATAGGTAGTATGTGGTATATGAGTAGAAGTATATGCAAGTAGAAGTACGAGTATATAAATAGTATGTATGTCTTATATGAGTAGTACATGGAGACTATCTAAGTAGAAGTCACTTAAATTTGTGCCAAATCTCTTTTGCCGTTAGACAAGTCGTGCGTTACATGTCGGACCGATCCAGCTATGCATGGAACAGAAAAAGCTTGCAAATGTTCATTTTTTGGGTAGGCAACCAAAACACAAATGTAAACATGGTCACCTAGAATTTTGATCATGCGATGGAGAGCAAGCTCGTTGAGCCAAAGGCGGACACGCAAAGCAGGCTACTGAAAATTGTTTTTATTTTTTGTTGTGTTGCAACATTGTCATTGATTTTGGTGCAGGCTAGCATCTTTGAAGTAGAAATGATCTTCTGGAACAGTCACCGTCGATCCACTCTCACACTCAGCCATGCATGTCCAGGGTGTCTGGATCAAATCACACTTGTAGCGGTTTCTCAAAATAGGGGACCCCCGAAATCATCCAATTCAACCATTTATAACAATAAATCAACCATTTTTAGGCCCCCTATTTTGAGAAACCATTAAATCGCGATGAAGAAGGAAACAAAAAAAAACGAGCGAGACGCCGCATCCCCGCAGCCCACCCCATCCCAAAAGAAACGGGAAGCGGAACCACGACTTGGAGAGAGAGAGAAAGGAAGATGCCAAGATGCCTATGTGTATTTCATTTGAAATATATCTATGTATGTAAATAAAAATCGATATGTAATGTAAATACATTTATTTACGGATCTATTCATCTATTGCCTTAGCTACTTAGTTTCGGAAGTCAAATGTCTGACTTATGGAAGTTGCAGCTAGCAACAGGTTCGACGCTCTGTTGTGACAGTGGAGAGCCAGAAGTGCGCCCCGCTGTGGCGAGAAGCGCATTTGCAAAGCAATATCGTCAGAAACTGACAATGTCGTAATTTGTGAAAACAAATGTCAAAGAAAAAACACACGCGTGTGTGACTGACGTGCATCGCACGAAATATGGTGTTTTTCAATAATTTTGTGGCTGGGATGATAAACAGACAGGTTCCGCAAAGGCCTCGTGGCAAATACGTGTCCTTGAACAGGAGCTGCCAAGTTTTTAATTAGTATTTTTTTAAAAAACAGGAATCCTCAATTCCCATGGTTTGGGGCTGTGCCAAAGTCAGATCGTCAAGGTCAGAGTTTTGATTTTGCATTGAGAAAAACTGGATTTTCAATTCACACCTGTTGCTTGTAGGATAGCATTGCGACAGATAAGTTGCGGAGGTGCCCTGTTGGAGGACAAGCTGATGGCCTGCCATCTTCCCAGGGAACGATTTTGCACATTTTTCGTGTGCCAGTTGACCTTGTAATGTACATGATGTATTCAATGTGTCTACTGATCCGTGGATCTGCCTGTCAAACAAAATGTTTTGGTAGATTTTGGCACTTTTTACTTATTAGTGTAATTTATCTTTTCAATCCACCATTTCAATTGTGTGTTGAACGTTCCTTGCATTTCCATTTTCTGCGTTTCTATCCAACCAGCAATCGATTTTTAGTTTTTTTTGTTTTTGTAAAATTACCTTACCCAAGTTTTGTGGCAAATGTTTATTTTGGTTTTATGTGACCATTAGTCAGATCCATTTATCTGTTCATCTGCTTGCCGAGCAATGTGTTGTGCACCTGCCGAGTGCAAGATCCAAGAACCAGGATAGAAATGAACACTATATGCGAGATAGGAACGGCACTTGTTCGTGGAACATGTGGGGTTGGGTTCCCATGTGCGCATGTGTGCCCATGGATGGACTATATAAACGCATGTGCACCCGCACCCGGACACAGACATGTAGAGAGGTAATTTGAATGCCTAAAATTATGGAAAATTTAAACACATTGGGTTCGCAATGGCTGCACAGCAGGAGCTGTGAATTTAGCAAAAATTTTCGAATACATTTTGCCCCGTTTGTACTGTTAGTGATTATTCTGTACCAATTGTTGCACCAAATAGCCCTTGGTGGCTGATCTCATGTTTTAAAAAATTTGATTACCCCAAGGAATGCAAGATTTGCCCGTTAGGATCATGACTACTTTCAGGCCAACATTTTTACACAAATTTGGTGTCCGTGAGCAGCTCCAAGTTGGATGCCAAGAACTGGAAACGGGGGACGTGGTGCCGGCGGTGCCGGTCAAATTTGGATGGTTTGAGGTAGCTGTGGAGGTGTCCCACGCACGCACACACACAGACACATGCACAGTCATATGGCCACATGATTTACATGTAGAAATCACATGTGGCGGGAACCGTGGTCGCAAACCCAAATCGAAAAACAAACTGACATCCGGCCGACATTTTTGGAAGTTCAATGGTCCAAAAGCGGCCGGTAACCCATGTGATATTCAAAATATTTGAAAAAAATTCGGGGCTTGCCACGTTCTTGGAATGTTGCACCGAAGACACAACAACATCACCACCCAACCATGTTCATCGTCATCATCATCAACATCATCATCCTCGTCATCATCATCATCATCATCGTCGTTGTCGTCATCATCGTCATCATTATCATCATCAGCATCATCATCTTAATCACCATCATAGGCATCATCATCATCATCATCATCATCATCATCATCATCATCATCATCATCATCATTTCCATACTCATTTGTCCTCTGCACATCCCCATCATCACCCATCAAGCATCAAACATCAATCACCAACAGTCATCAATCATGGGCACGAATCATCAACGACCACTCATCACTAGTCAATCATCGTCAACCATTAATCGCCCACCATCAACCATCAATCATCCATCTATCATCCATCTATCCACCATTCACCATCCAACATCAACCACCAACTACGAATCCTGAAACATCAATCATTAATCGTCACTCATCAATCGCCCGTCATGAATCATAAATCATCATGCAACAATCACCTTTCACGAATCATCAATCAGCAACCCTCACTTTTCAGGCACCAATCATCGATTATCTACCCATCGGCCATCAATCATCACTCTTCATGCATCAATCATTGATCATCTACCCATCGGCCATCAACCATCAACCACTAGCAAACAGCCATGAACCCCCCATCAGCCACCAACCATCAACCACCCATCATCAGCCACCAACCATCAACCATCAACCATCGACCAAGAACGATGAACCACCAACCATCAACCATCAACCATCAACCATCAGTCATCAACCATCAACCATCAACCGTCAACCATAAATTTTCACCAATCATCATTCACCTGTCATCAATAATCCACCATCAAGCGCCACTCAAGAATCACCAACAACCAGTTAAATCAACCACCAACGATCAGCCATCCGTCATTAATTTTCATTGCTCAATCACTAACCATCAATCATTAATGATCCTTCACCAAACACCATTCATCTGTCACCGGTCATCAACCATCGAGCATCACTTGTGAATCATCTACATCACTCATCAACACCAACCATCTATCTTCAATCATCTATTTTCAATCACCAATCATCATTCATGCATCATCATACATTTATCATCGATCATCAATCATCAAAAATATCTCGCAATCCGTCATTAGTCATCAACCATCAGTCATCAATCATCCATCTTCAATTGTCAATGGTTCTTTCCTTCGACTCTCTTGCCGCAAGTTGGGCAACAATTACAACCTAAAATTGACCGAAAGATTGAAAGATGCTGCGCTGCTTTGAAAAAAAAACCGGTCAAACCGCAAGAATCAGACAATAACCGCATGTCTGAAAAGATCACACTGGCAGGAAAAAAGAAAAATGCGAATGACCAGAAAACTGTTTGCATTTTCCCCAAATTCATTTGCCAAAAATCTCAATGCTCTTTTTCAATGTCGGAAATTTGAGCGGGAGATCCAAACTTGAAAGATGATTCTTGCTGCGTTGTGGACCATGAATTGGATGAAAGAAGTATTTCTGCACATCTTCAAACAATCAAGAAGGGGTTTGCTGCACACCATGGCTGTGAAATGTTGGAGACCACATGGGCGGTTCTCTGCCCATCTTCTTTGGAATGTCATGCCTCCACTTCTCGTCTGTCAAATTTTTTTCACCTTCGCATCGAGGCAAAGCGCCACAACGGCGCCGCAACAGCCAAAAAAAAGTTTCCGGCTCAAGTCCTTAAGTGAGCATCCAGTGTCATCTAGAACCTCATTCATCAGCTTGATCTTTGGGTTGGGGTAAAAAGCTGAAGGGGGCTTGAAGGGGGGTTTGAAGGGGGCTTGAAGGATTGAAGGGGGAGACGTGAGAAATGATTTTGTTGAAGAATCACTAGGTTGAAAATTGTTGTTTATATTTGCCAGACCAATGGTTTTGATCGCAAAGTTCAATGTCAAATGTGAAATACCATAAATATCCATGAAGTGTTGACACAGAAGTAATAGTTTCAATTTCCCGGCCCACTAGTCTTGATCGGAAAGCTTCATGTCAAATGTTCAAATATGCGCACATTGATGGGCTTTTCAAGACAGTGATTCAAGTTCAGAGGCCCAACAGTTTTGCTTGCAAAATTTGATGTCAGATCTTGAATCGTTTCAGTGCTATTAAATTGTTTGCATAGTAGAAATACCCTTATTAAAATTTCCCCGGCCAATGGTTTTGTTCGCAAAGCCCAATGTCAAAAGTTGAATAATATGAATAAATTTGTGATGTTGATGAAATTGATTTTAGAAAGTGCATCATCTGAATGAAAATCCATTGTTCAGATGGATCGATAAGTTTTGTCAACACAATGATTATCAAATTTCTCGGCCCAATAGCTTTGCTTGCGCAACGTGATGCATAGTAGAAATACCATTGTTAAAATTTTCCGGGCCAATGGTTTTGTTCGCAAAGCCCAATGTCAAATGTTAAATAATATGAATAAATTTGTGATGTTGATGAAATTGATGTTAGATATTGCATCATCTGAATGAAAACCCATTGTTCACAGGGATCGATACGTTTTGTCAACACAATGATTATCAAATTTCCCGGCCCAATAGCTTTGCTTGCGCAACATGATGTCAGATTTTGAATCATTTCAATGATGTAAAATTGAGCATCGATAAATTTGTTGACATAAAGTCATAATTAAAATTTCCCGGCCCAATAGTGTTGATCGCAAAGCCTAATGTCCAATGTGGCGTTATTTGCAGCCACTTCACTCTTCGGCAGACATGGACTATGACCATCTGAAACTGAACCGCTGGCAGGCCCAGAAGTGGACTATGACGATCTGAAACTTGAAGAATGGCAGGCGCACAAGGGGACTATGACAATCTGAAATTTGAAGAGGGGCAAAACAAGACTGTAACCACAGCAAAATAAAATGACCCAGTTGTTTGTCGACAAAACAAGATTGTTGCAATGGTAAAATCAGGGCCCAATTGTTTTGCCGAAAACATTATATTGTCACAACATTATTATAACAGGGGCTTGAAGGGGCTTCAAGCAGGCTTGGGGGCTTGAAGGGGGCTGGAAGGGGGCTTCAAAGGGGCTTCAAGGGGGCTTCAAGGGGGGCTTGTTGCATATTGATAGATCTCTGCCTGAAAGAGTATATTACACGTACAACAAGGTCCATGTTATGTGGCATTTTTAAAACTACAAGATGCGCAGTGTTTCATCTACAGCTCAGACCTCTGATGTAACAGTGTCCTCCAGTGGAGAACGGAGAGTGCGAGCAAGAAGAAGAGGAAACATACTGGGCGTTCAAAAGCCCGGAAGTTCAAGCTAATCAAAATTCAGAAAACTGCCGCCCACTATCATGTGGACACCGAAGCAGGGTGCCCCTCGTGGGATACCGCTGACGACACAGAAAAACAACACTGGTTAGAGAATGCTCGAACTTTGCAAGCTTTTATTGGGACCTTCTTTCAGAAGGGCGTACATTCGTCATTCGGTTGAAACAAGTCAGCCAAAGTTTTTGCACGGATTGTACACGGATAGTGGATCACATACAAATCTTGCGGTGAACAAAGGGATGACGGGAAGTGATAAAAGTATGGTGATGCCTTGAACGTCGACATGTGAGCAGAGTAAGAGCGGACGTTTTACCAAGATGTTACCAGTGCCTGTTTTGACCTTCGTGCTTTTTGATTCTCTTTAAGGCCACCTCCCGAAGCACTCGCTGCTCCCTGAATGGCCTATAGCTGTTCATGTTGCACCTTCCTAGTGCTTCCTCTATGGACAAGCAAAGCATGGTACGATGACCCGGAATGTCATTGCTGGGCTCAGTGACAATCTGTTTCCGGCGGAGGAACTCATTCCATTTTTTTTACGCGTGGTTGTGCCGTTGTGGCGCGGCGCCTCGGTCACAAGTGCATATTGCGAAGTGAAAAGGGAAGTGCCATAAACCATCACAACCAAAAGGGAGGACCAGCAACAAGCAAGAACCAGCAAACAAGCAAAGATCAAAACCACTCCCAAAACAGCCAAGAAAAACCAAGGTCACAGGCACTGGTGCCATTAACTGGGTGAAACGTCCGCTCTCACTCGGCTCAAATGTCGACTCGCATGTGATCATCATCACTCTTCAAGCTTCGTCAACTTCTTGCGATCCCTGAGACTAAAGGAATGCAGTGGATGATGTAAACCGCTTCTCATATGCATCCGTAAGTTCCTGCAAATTATATTACTGGGGAGGTACTGCAGGTGGCCCTGTATTTGCTGCGTTTTCTACCCTTCATTTTGGGGGCGTACAAATGTTTGAAAATCTTACTCATTCGGGGTTGGCTTTCCAGTGGCGCCCAACCAGGTGCTGCGAGAGGAAATGGCTCAACTCAAGGAGCAGCGAAAGACGTTGCGACAGGCACGTTCGTGTCTGGAATGAAAAATGTTCGCTTTGCCATCCAATTTCATGGCGCGTGGGGATTCATTTGGATTCTTGGGCAGGAGATAAAAAGGAACCGCCTTGCAGTGAAGGCTGCTGAGAAGAAACACTCCAAGTTGATGAAGGCATCTTGGAAAGAAAAATGCCCATTAGAACATGTTCTTCCATAGTGTTGCTTTGGAGTCACGGTGCTTTGTTTTCAGGTGGCTGCTTCGCTGTCGGCCAGCGACTTACGTTCGCTGGCAGAAATGGCAGATCAAGAGTGAAAGATGCTACGTCGTTGGCAGCGAAGCTGGAAGCAGCAGACCAAGAGTGAGAGATGGCAGCCCCTTTGGCGTGCGTAGTTGTCATAGCAAAGAACAAAACACGAGCAATGTTTCACGCTGAACGTGTGTGTCTGTAACCTACATGTTTTTGAAGGGGAATCGTCCTGGGTTGTTTCTTGCTCGAAATGTTTCACGGGCAATCCAAGGCTTTGAGCGGTTTCGTATTTGCCGTGTGTAGCAGCGCTGGACATTAATTTTTTTTCGACTTGTGTATATGTCATTCACCGAGGGTGTCGTAGCAGAGAGCACGTAACACAAGTAAAACAAATCTTGCTGAATTGAACATGGCTGTGTATGATTATTTCTCGCCATATTGGAGGGTACGTCGTAAATCTGCCGCAGTGAAATAGCACTAAGCCATGTCCTCACTCAGTCACCGGCGCACCCCTTCACCCCCGTAGAATCTTAGCGACCGGCGGAGGAGTTTGAACCGCGGAGGGTTTTGAAACGCAATGAAAAACTATGTAATTTTAAAACGGGCAGAGCTCTCCTCCGCCGCAATTCTAGGGGGTTTTCAATATTTTGTTCCTCCGCGGAGTGTGAATCCCTGTGAATTTACAGTCCAAGTGGCCCTTGCTCCTCCGCGGCGCGCTGATGGTGGTCTCTGCTGCGCAAGCTGCCAAACGAGTTCTTGTCGCACTGCTGTTGACGTTTGCCAAGCTGTATGCAGTGAATTGGAACATCACCAGAGACGCAAACAATGAGTCGGTGGCGGCAGCTTTTCGGAAAGTGGTGAAACGGACCCATCCGGACAAAGGTGGAAAAGTAGAAGACCAGCAGCGCTTGCAAGCTGCCAGGGCCAAGTGGTAGAATTTGCTGCAGGAAAAGGAGCCAAAGCAACGAAGCTGGTTGGTTGGTTGGTTGGTTGGCTGGTTGGATTGGTCAGTTGAAGTCACACTGAGCTATGTATGCGCATGAGCTCTTGTGCTGTAAATTGTCGCAAATTGTGTCAACTGCAGTGCAACCGCAATGACTTTGAGTGGCTATATGGAAGGTTGATTGGAGCTGCGGCAAGATCGCTTCGGAGAACGGATGATGATGATGATGATGATGATGATGATGATGATGATGATGATGATGATGCAAGATGCTGATGCCTTGAACATCAACACGTGAGCCGAGTGAGTGCGGAAGTTTCACCTGGCTTACGTCTTACAGCGCTCGATTTTTTCTTGGTTGGACTGGTCCTTTTGGGGGTGGTTCGGTTTGCTTCTGTTGGTTTCTAGTTCTTTTGTTTGGTCCCCCCGGGTTGCTTTGCCGTTTGATCGGCACCTTCTTCACTTCTCACCTTCGCAGTCTGTACCTGTGACCAAGGCTTAACGCCGCAACGGCCCCGCAACAGGCAAAAAAAATGGTTGGCTTGGTCAGTTGGTTGGTTGCTTGCGCACTTGCTTGGCTGGTTGGTTGGTTGATTGGTTGGTTGGTTGTTTGCTTGGTTGGCTTTCAAAGCTCAAAGCTCCTGAGGTGCATTTGGGGGTTCGTTTCTGGGAGATTTTTGGGCCCGCGCGGATGACCCCGATGGTGCTGGTACCATTCTTGCCCAGGAAATCTCGAAAGCATCCATTGCTTGTCATTTTTCGCATATGACTTCATTTTGACGGTGTGAACCTTGTCAAATATGTTTGGTTGGCAAAACACCGTTGCGTGTTTCTTCTAGTTCTGGAATGTCAGGAGGCAATGCGTGTGAGGAATTGACGCCCGGGCAGATCATGTTTTCTGCGGCATGGTTCCCCTTGCTGTTTGACAAGAAAACCACAGTTGGAAAAATGTGGGGGGAGGTTACTCGGCTCCAGGTTTGTCTTCCAGCTCGCGGCTGTTTTGGCCCGAGTGCCACGCCGAGGGCTAGCGCGCGAACGACTGAAGCTCGACGTGGAAGCCCTCACACCGCGGAGAACGGTGCCTTCACCGCCCTCCACACAAAAGCCGAAGGAACATTCATCCAGCGCCAACGGCACAATTTCGGCCGTCACCACGGCATTGCACCATCTGAAAAAAGCGACCGCCTGGATGGAAAATGGAAGCCGAAACAAAAGCCAAAACGGAATTTATTTCAGACCCCAAAATTAGCGCGCCAACGGCACAATTTCGGCCGTCACCACGGCATTGCACCATCTGAAAAAAGCGACCGCCTGGATGGAAAATGGAAGCCGAAACAAAAGCCAAAACGGAATTTATTTCAGACCCCAAAATGGGGTCCAAATTTGTTTCAAGTAGGACAAACAAAGTACAACCCCTTTAAAACACTTCTGTCATGGTGCACGTTAACCCCTTTTTGACAACGAATACGAAACCCAAAACGGGAGCGCAATTTAGAACCCAAATGTCATTCATATTCATGCTCTATTTTCGTACCCCTTTAAAACACTTCTGTCATGGTGCACGTTAACCCCTTTTTGACAACGAATACGAAACCCAAAACGGGAGCGCAATTTAGAACCCAAATGTCATTCATATTCATGCTCTATTTTCGTGTCCGCGTGACGCCTTCTCCTGCAACACGCTGACAGGCAACAAGTTGCACACCGGCAAGGTACCAATGCGCGGGGGGGGGGGGCTGAAGGTCACGAAGGGCTTCAAGCCCCCTTCAAGCCCCCTTGAAGCCCCCTTCAAGCCCCCTTCAAGCCCCCTTCAAGCCCCCTTCAACCTTCATGAAGGTGAAGCCCCCTTCAAGCCCCCTTGAAGCCCCCTTCAAG
>VSDK01024487.1:446660-622790 GCA_009767595.1 Symbiodinium kawagutii
ACAACGGAGAGGAGCAAAAGAATAGTGGAATGGTTTGGGATTGGCTAGACATTAGGACTAGGTTGCAGCATTCTCTATTCTTCACTCTCTTCACCTTGGATTCAATTGGAGGAGAATTGCGAGTCTAGGAAACATTAGCCACCAACTGTAACCTGGTTGTGAACGACATTCCACACATCATGGCTCATTCAAGAGTGATCCAGCAAAAACTCGGTGAACATTTGGTAGGCTGCAGGCTGAAGTAGGCATATCCGCATGTAAATTTTATGTCTTTCCTTCTTTCTTTATATGTATATACATATATTTACATACACATAATCATGTATATATATATATGTATATTTACATATATATATATATGTATATTTCAATAAATAAATAAATATATATATATATATATATGTATATTTCAATAAATAGATAAATAAATAAATAAATATATATATATATATATGTATATTTCAATAAATAGATAAATAAATAAATAAATATATATATATATATATGTTTATATATATATACAAATACATATATATATAGATACAAATTCAAATGTATATATATTTATATATATATATAAATATATATATATGCATATATCTGTTTCAATACAAATAGTAGATACGTGTAAAGCAACACATGCCCAATTGCGTGTATGTGTGCCTGGCTAACTCTTTGCCTGTAGAAGCCTATGTGAACATTTTATGGACAGGAAAATTTGTATGAAAGGAATATGTATGCGCAGGTAAGCTTATGGAAGTGCATTTGCATGTTTGCATATGCACAGATATTTGCAATTCAATGCACATGGACCCGTCAGTTTAACATATTTGTAGATGTCTATTTGGATGTCTAGCTGTGCCTCGTCCGAGCGCCAAAAACAAAAGTTACCTCTACGCGTAGCGATACGAAATTTTGCCCCCTGATTCTGGCGACTTGGAGACATTTGTTCGATGCACACGTTTGCACGAATTTTCGTGCGCAAGCCATGGCTTCGGGGCAAGGTTCAGGTGTTTTTAATTTGTGTCCATGCAGTCGAGGCATCTTGGGCGTTTTGAAGGATATGGCCGTTATAGTTTTTTCTGAGAACCACTGTTGCCTGTGTGATGGAAAAAAGATATGCGTCTCAAAAAGATGGGTTTCTTCTTCCTTTCCATGAAAATTGACTGGAAACTCTAGTTGGAATAGTTTGTTGTTGACAAGAGTTATGCAAAAACAGGACAGTGAGCGAACAATTGGTGTCAAAACTCTACAATGGAGCGCCTTATGTTCTTCTAGACATGGTCGACAACCATGCGTTTGGTTTACCTATATCTATGTATAGGCCTATGTGAATGTGCATGCGCACAATAAAAGCTCGTCTAGTTGTCTATCTATTTGCGCGCAGTGCATGTATGTTTCTGTGAAGGTGTCAGCATGTTTGTCGTTGCAAGTATATATATATATAGCTATGTATTTTACATATAGATAAAAAAAGGTAAACAGATAGATGAATAGTATTTATCCACTACACATGTCTATCCATTTCTCAAATCTCAAACAAATCTATGGACACATTTGCAGCACCTTGTTCTCATTGGAGGTATGTGCAAGGGAGTTCTTCATGAGACACGTCAAGCCTTTTTTTTACGAGAAAACATGAGGGAACTCAATGATGGTAGCTAAGCTGTTGATGTTTTTCCTTTCCTGGTCGTTTTCCTGTAAACAAACTTCATGATGAGGTCCAGGTCTATCAGTGCTGCAGGACCCTCCCGTGGCTGTCTGCACAGCATCTACTTCGAAGCTTTCGGGCGAGACTCGCCGGCGTCATGAGAGATCCAGCTGTCCACCAGGGCGCGACAAACTTTTGGGATCCCAAGCTCTGAAACTGGGGAAACTGGGGCTTTAAATTGCACAACAAAGATGAGGAAATGGAATGAAATTCACCAAGTATTGCGCCTGATAAGAAAAATGGACCTAGAGGCTTAGCAAATATTGCGCCTGCCATGAAGATTTGAGCTTGGGGGGACCTTGAGAACAACACATCGCCTGCCCCTTTCAACGCCAGTATAGCGGGAGCGAATTTCCAGCCCTTTCAAAATCGAGGTTTTCTGACTTCAAAGTGGTGGGTTCTCACAGTGCTGAAGATTTTCTGCAACTGATGCCTTGCAGCCGCGCATTGCCAATTTATTGGGCTCTATTCTTGCGGTGTTTGCTCAATGATGTGCCAGGGGCTAACAAGCCCAACTGCATGTCAGGGCTTGGCTGCCGCCAAGTTTGCTGCCCTCCCAGGCGTTCATGATGTCGATCCCATTGCCTGCAGTAACCTGAAAAAAAATGCTAAAACTGACGGGGGGGTGACCTATGACCGCAAGGCGTGAGGTCAGCTATTTGTTTCTTGGGTTTTAGCCTCGGCCAGTTGGACACATGTTCTTGCCACATGCTCTTGCCACCAGTAAACCTCGTTCCCGTCTGCTTCCAGGAGTGCACGCGATGCCAAAACATGAGACATATAGACATACTTTCGACGGACAGGATATTTATGAGTATGTATGTTTAGACCTCTAGATAGCTTGATGTCCAAATGACAGATTTTTATATTGGATACGTGGGTGAATGGCTCCATACCTCCAAACTGCAGTGGGACAGATTGCAGCCCTATCTTGCGTTGTACTCGGGCTCATTGCAGCCCCAACTCAACTCGCATGGCATGACCCAGTGATTTGAATAACGCGCTGCCTTCGGAACGGACAAGTGGATGGTTGCCCAGGATTTTCATATCGCTGCCGTGCCCTCGAGTGATGTCCTCGAGGTGTCTTGGATGCACAGAGGTGGTTGAAGCAGTGCCCACTCCTCCAGACTTGCCCACCGAGGTGGTTCGAAAGAGCTGGACACAGGTGGAAGGTCAAGTACTTGACATTGCGAAGTCGTTGTACCAGAACCTGCCACTTGTTTCAAGTGAGGGGTGGTGACAGAGGTGACTTTGAGGTCATGGATTTGGTCTAGCACTTCAACCTATGACTCGTCGGCAATTGATGGATGATGGTGAAAGAACCCGTGATCGACCAGTGAATGACATGGGACATGCCTAGGACCATGGTTTTGCCAGTGAAAATTGTGAAGGGAGGGTGATTCCCATCACGCCGTTCCAGGCTGAGAACATGCCACATTCCAGGCTTTCGGGCTCTCTTCATGTGGGATCTCTAAATGGTTTTCTCAATTTGTTTTCAGCTCAGCCTTCGGAGATGTAAAAATGCTGGCCACCCCCTGAGGACAGGGGGTAGCTTCTTAGTTGAATTGGGCAACATGAGCATTGGAGAAAGGACCAACACTACCGATCCGAAGCTGATCCTTTGGACCAACAAGGAACAGGGAGAGAGTATCGCCATGGGGCCCTCCAAGCCGCTTCTGTCCCCAGGATCTTCAGTGGTCAGCACCGCAGCTACCATGCTTGCCATTCATTGCCTGGGTCTAACCAGCAGAGCCCCGAAAATCCCCAGTAGATACCGAGTGGTGACCATCACAACCACAGTAGTTACTTACTCAGTAGTCGCTGAGTAGTCCTTGAGCAGTTTTTTAGCATTGATCAAGTCTGGTGTATCTCCAACTGACCCATGTCATCCACGTCATCCGCAAGGTTTGTGCTGGCGCCCGATGTGCGAAAGCTGTTTCCCTTGTCCGTGCGAAACCGCTACCGCGACTGGTCCTGTGCCGCAGATGAGGCGAGCTGCATGGTCACCGTTGCGTGAGGCAATGGTTGGTTCGGTGAGTGATGGTTATTGGTTGGTTCATGCCATGCTGCTTCATTCGTTGATATTGATGTTGTCAAACATGATTGTTTGGTATCTTGATGACTGCCCTAGGGAAGGTGTTTCCAGCATTTGACCAGGCTTCACAGTGGGAGTCATGGTTCAACGAACCAGCGCCTTGCATACGCTCACTTGTGGTTGCGCATGCATGTTTCCAAGCTGATTGAGATGATGCCGCAAAATTTGCCAGACCTGTGAAGGAAATCAGGTGTCGTGAACTTTTGAAGATCCAGCTGTGACTCCACCAGCCACATTGGATGGTAAATCACAAGCAAATTCCGGCTAGACGGAGGTTCGTTCGTTGATACGTCCCATATTTTCGGGTCCAAAGGGTAATGGCTGTCTAGCCTGTGGCTGCCAAGCCAGAGCAACTGCTGCTATTGATTCGCATTTTTTTGTCGTTTATTGTGCGTTCTTTTTATCGCCCAGGAATAGAGTCACCAATGTTGGCTATTAATTATGATGTTTGCTCCATTCCTATCCCTTAGTTCTAGAAACCTTCAGATTCGTTGGCGATTCCGAATCATGGACATTCACCACCATGAGCCAGCCAACAATCATCAACCACGGAAACATCCAAAAACGTCCTGTAGTGGCAATTCCCCAAAAACTTTGATAGCTTGGTTGGTTCTTGGTTGCTTCATGGGCAAACCTGAAGAACTGTTGGTGTGGTGTATTGGTCGGGTTGACCAACCTGGCAGGTGGAAAATGATTTCGAGAATTCCTCCGCGCTTCCTTTGATTTGGTCCAAGGCTGGGGGAATCGAAAGTGTGCCGACGCGATGCGCCTAAAAATTGTGATTCATGGTTAGTGATGTTCAAGGATTGGTGGTCAATGATGCTTAATCATGGTTAATCATTGATGATTGATGATGGTTGACAATACTTAGTACTTAGTACTGATTCTTCCATGGCTTCAAAGTGGAACTAGTGAAAAATGTTGGCAAATAGTAGTAGTTAATGGTTACTCAATGATTGACAACGGACAATGGCGTTCAGCGAATCGCCGTCATTGACAATTAAATCAGAGGTTGTGAATTTGAGAGAAAGCTACTGCCGGTCCGCAACACCTGGTTTTTTTGGCAGGAGATGAGAATCAGAGTAGATGATTCACCAAGATATGGAACGATTGGATGATGAAGCTTTTCTTTAGAAGCATAGTGAATAATTCAAGTCGTAACCATCTTGCAAAATATTTCTACAGAAAGAACCTTGAGCGGCGCCGGTCATTCGCAAAGGTCGATTCTTCCGCCGCAGGTCATCTACGCTGTGGGCAGCTCAATCTCGGGGCTGAAGAGCAATCCCAGTGCCTGGGCAGCAGCGAGCTGCGCTGGAGCGAGTGAAAGGTATCTACCCATGGAGTCTCCAGAAATGTTACCAACAGCAAGTACCTGTTCGAGCGACTTCTCCAGCTGTGAATTTGCCAACTTGTTCTGATCCTATTCAGTAATTGTGGATCTTTCGTGAGCAACCAATGAAGAACTGAGGCAAATTCGTTCTGAATCTAAAGGCATTGGGCCTGAGACATGCTGGCTACAACGTGAAAGAGGACATGCTGGCTTCTCCTCTCCTCCTGTCCGCTTGTTTCTGTCATTGCAGGCCATGTCACTCTTGGTTGTTTGAAGCACATGAATTCCGATTCCTTTTTGGTCGGCCATCAAACCGCTGACACTTTCTTTCTTGGTGGTGAATTGGCATTTGTTGCACAGAGATTTGAACATACGCATGGATCATTTTTGTGTCTGGTGACAGACTGCTTGGGAGAACATTTCTGCTGTCCAAAGTTGGTGGCGATGGGAACTGCGATTCCGCAGGAACACTTTTTGTTGGTTGGCGAAGCTCTCGTCCTAGCTTTGAGACATCACTTGGATCAAGGTGGGCCCCTTTCATGCTTGACAAGTCCGGAATTTCGAATGCAGACAGTCATGGAAACCGCAGAAGTTTCCATTCATTCCTATGCAATCCTTCGCAGTATCCAAGAAGTATCAATTTAGTGGCCAACATTAGCACTATCAACCAATTGAAAGCATTATGCATTAGCCATCTTTGCAATACAGTCTTCACTCGTACTATTCAACAGTAACCAACGCTAGCCGTCATTTGAGCAGTATTAACTATTGATCATCGTTAGCAACCAATCAACCAATCCACACACCATGCTGAAGTTCTTCTGCTGCTGGATTCGATGCTTGGGAACTGCCAAGACTAAAACGGCTATGCTTGTCAACATGAATGGACACACTGGCTTTTTCAATTTTTCAACTGCAATCACATTCTTTTCTGGAAACTTTTGTTTGCATTCTTGAGTATTGTTGGTAGTTGAACAACAAACTTGCAGTTTCCAGTAGCAAACTGCAAACTGGATGGTTGATTCTAATTCGGAAACAGCTATACTAAGAACCTCCGGTGATAGAACCCGCTAGACTTTTATGCGCTAATTGGAAAATAGAAAGAATGACTAGAATCTGCCCCCCGCTTAGCAACTGGCTAGTATCATGGTTATAAGGTTTAGAACACCTACCTTGTAGTAGGGCTACTAAGCATGGATATGTCCCGGTTGAATATTTGGCCACGCGTTTCCCATGGAAACACGCGTCCATTGCCCAAGAGCAGTGGCGGCATCCAGGCTTTACATATGATGTGGAGCAAGCATGGAGAACGGTCTACGACTCGTGACTGAAACTGCCGGGGGGCCACAAGCGACAAATATTGAACATCATCAGAATGATATTAAACATTGGTGACCACTATTTAGCCATTATCAGCCATTGTTGATATTACTTCCCCATCGTAATCAATCATTGTCAGCCACGGGATTGTGAAGCATTGTGAATCAGTTTATCATGAACCATCGACCATGAAGGACCATTAAACAATTGTTGAGCATTCCGAGCTCAGTAGCGGTAGTATCCGCCACGATTCTCAATCACTATTGACGATCACGCCTACCATGTTTTCTTTATTGATCGTCACTAACGTTTGTATATGATTGGTTTATTACTGTAAATGGTTAATACTGGATGATTTGGCGGTGCCCCTACTTTCAGAAACCGCCATATCATGACAAATCATCACCAACCCTAGCAGCCCTAGCAACTGAAATATTTGCCATCGCAAGTCAGCATTATCAACCACTATTGGTATCCAGAGGCATGAGCCCTGATGACTAGCATGTGATGCTGAGTTGTAACAGATGTGGTTGATAGTAGTGAGTCGATAACATCAACGATGGTTAGTCGTGATAGATCATGCTTGATCATGATTCAATAGTTAGTAATTGGTGATTGAAGAATGACTAGTTGATTACTTGTTCAAGGGCTTATAATTTACTGGTTGATCATGATTAACAATGGTTTATGACTGACCGTTTAATAGTGATTGAAACAAGATGTTGGGCTCAAATTGGGTAAGGGGGATGCAATGCCGTTCACATACACGAGGTCATGTACTTCTTACAGTTTTACACGAGTGCGGCAAGCCCGAAAAATGCAAGCATTTGGGAAGCAAACAGTATCTTGCACGTCACCAGAATCGAATCTGACAACAACGGGACCGCAGGGCAGCACAGACCCATGGTGCCTTATGAATTCGTTGCTATTTCCGTTCCCGTCGTCGTCGCCAAAAATCAGAACTGTCACTCCCCGATTCCTGACAATGGCAGCTTGATGATCCCTACTGGTACTTCTTGACCATAGATTTAGATCATAGTAGTAGATCCATATTAAGTATTAACAAGCCACCATCATTTCAGCCAGAAATAGCTGGTGTGGTGAATCATCAAAATATAGAGGTTTATTGGGATGGATCTCCAAATACTATTGATGGTCAGTAATTTTCGCGGATCAGGATGTTGATGGTTAGCGCAAACAAGAGCAAGGTAACCATTGATGGTTGCGGTAACAGTCCGCATAATCATCGATGTCCTTAACTGGTGGCTAATGTAGCTAGGATAATGATATCCCCAATACCCCTCTTGTCTTGGTGGTTTAAAACCAAGAAATTATCAAAAGCAAGCGCCAATAAAATTCAAACCACCCAATGAAACCAACAATAAATCTCCTTTATAAATAAACAAAACAAATCAATCCCTTTTGAGCCCCAATAAATCCGTTGCTCCCATATTCCCAACGGCAGTGCGCTGCTCAGCCACCCCAAGGACTTCATTGCAAGCGCCGCACAGTCGGGCCTGGAGGACCTCCAATCTTCGCGGCACCCAGCCACAGCTGTGTGGGCTGCTGAGAACTGATGGTGTGAATGCGACAGCAGCTGTTACTTGGGGCATGTTGGGGGTGAATGTTTTTCATAAGGTATACTTGATATTCATGAGGTACACATGATATTCATAAGGTACACTTGATATTCATGAGGTACACATGATATTCATAAGGTACACTTGATATTCATGAGGTACACATGATATTCATGAGGTACACTTGATATTCATGAGGTACACTTGATATTCATAAGGTACACTTGATATTCATGAGGTATACTTGATATTCATGAGGTACACTTGATATTCATGAGGTACACTTGATATTCATAAGGTACACTTGATATTCATGAGGTATACTTGATATTCATGAGGTATACTTGATATTCATAAGGTGTACTTGATTCTAGCTAGAGACTAGCGGGTATAGCTCGCAACAGTGGACTGGATATTGGTGGCTTTCATGGCTCTTAAGCAGACAGTCATCCAAAAAGCATCTGTTGCATCCAATGAATCCAATGAATCCTTCAATCGCTCAAGGTTAGGGCAACAAGCAGTCATGTGTTCAGCCAGGTTGGGAGGCAGTTGGGTCTTGAGTGTAATAGATATTGGGCAAATGAAATCATGTAATCAAAGGTACACATCAATGGGTTCACAACGAGGTTCTTCAATTTCGAGACTATTTCAGGTACGTGAGAAACGAACATTTTTGGAACGCGTTATGTATATTTCGTAGCAGATGCAAACTAATGCATGTTGGAACACTTGTGGCATACATTCAGGACTTTCTGTATACGTACGTCCATAAGTACATTCTCCCATAATTGACACCAAAGCCACTAACCCAACCGAAACAAACCAGTGTTCTTGTTGTCATCGCTCATATGGTGCATGTCCTTGCGTTTGCTTTTGGTTCTGGGGTGAGCCGTGTTTACCCTCCAGCTAAGATGCCCGTCAAAGCAGTATCTTCTCACCAGCATCGTGAAATCTAGTCGAGCACTTTCATAACTGCATTTAATCACGACTGACAAATAATGCACATGCATTTGTGCATGTACATGCACACATACATGGATATGTTGACAGTATGCCTGATATAAAAAAGCCGCACGTACAACGATGGCTGATGGACATGACATACTGGAATGCAGTTTTAGCATGCAAGGAGAATATGGGCACATAATGTATCGACACTTATTTATGCATGCACACCCACAGACATTCTCTTTCTCCCTCTCTCTCTTTCTCTTTCTCGCTCGCTCTCTCTCTCTCTCTGTTGTATCTATGCAGCTTGATGTATATACAATTTGTGTTCTCTATGCATATTGATTCGGTGATGAACCATACAATGGTCGTTTCACATGCATGTTCCTCATCGATCACTCATTATTGGCTTTCGCACAGTTGCCGCCAATTGTTGTCATGAACTCCGAGCATAATCATCTGGATTCAGATTCAACCACTCTCTTCGGGTATGTCAAGACGTACGCATGTGAGGAGGAGGTTTACATCCTCAAACAACCGTCGTCTACTATTGGGTTTATGCCTACCAAGACGGTTGATTACTATTGGCATTGGATCTATACACCAAGAAGGATCCTTTCCAAAGAGTGCATCATTACAATTTTCCAGCATAGCCCTACCAAAAAGGATGCTTTAATGAATCAGAATCATACCTGATTTTGCAGCATATGGATGTTTCCCAAAATTAGGGACCGCCAAATAGATCATCCAATATTGATCATTGAGTCATAAGCTAGCCATTTTTTGGGCACCCCTATGGCTTGAGAAACCATCATGTCCTTATCATCGCTATTTTCCAGCACAGCACTTCACTCAGGAAACCGGGGCCAGGCCCCGGTACTTCTCGGCCGGTCACCTTACTGAGATCCAGGACGACTCCAGGTGTGGGGTTGGCAACACATCAAGCATCATCAGGTGTGAAGCAACCATCAATCATCGTAGAAGCATCATGCAACCATTGGTTAATTCAACCACATGCCCAACAACCATTCATGATAGTTAATGATTGATCATGGAACCAGGTCAATGGAGATGATGGTTAAACACCAATGGTTATCCATTTAACCAACATCACCAGCATCAACCAACATCAACCAGCACCATATGTTGATCAGACTGAATTTCTGAGCTCGGCGCGGTATGTGCCGCGCATGCTGAGCGAACTTCAAAGAAATCGTGAAGCCTGGAAGAACAAGAACGGTTCAGTCACGTTCAGTCCCATTTGGTTCTTGTGCTCAACTGGTTTTCAGTTTCCAATTGGTGCGGGCTTGTTCAACACGACGGGTGCAAGTGCCAGCTGGTGCGACCGCCCAGCGTTTGGGGTCTGAGCTGAGACGCTGAAAACCAATAGGGCAGTTGTGACGAAAGCCAGCCGTCCGGCTGAGCGCAAGTGGATCTTGGCAAGATGGAAATTTCAATTTCATGCGGGTTTTTCCCTTCTTTTTCTTTCAAGAGGCATCAACACAGACATCTTCACCAGATCTTGGCAAGATGGAAATTATCTGCGAACGAAGCCGAATTTGGGGATCTACGGGGCAGACGTCCCGGGCTGGCAGATGTTGTGTGCATGTGGGGTGTATTGGGCTCCATGTTAGGCACATTGGGCTCCGTGTTGAGCATGTCCTGTTTCATGTTGGGCCCGCGTTCGTGCTATCTTCGCTGATCTTCGCCAGGTCAGACTGATCTTCACTGTTGGGCCTATACTGTGGTCTGGTATGCAAATGTCAGAAATTTCCAGCGAAAAAGCTTCTTCTCTCTGCTGCTTCCTCTAGTTGCCCCTGGCTTTTCGTCCACATTCTGAGGTCACACAGATTCCTCAATTGGGATCCAACAATATTTGTGTGTTGCAATGCCCCCGGAGCACCTGTCATAAATTCACTGTTCACCAGTAGTCATCGATTATTAAACAGTCATTTTCGACCCACAGATCATCCATGACCACCATGATGGGCTCCAGTGGTTGGGGTTGAGCATTGGCAGGTTGGACCGCCAAACCCAAGCTGGCCCCGCGTCAGCCGGCAGTGGTGGCTGCGGCCAAAGTGGTTCCCTGGCAAGCTGGCGCCTCCTGGGCTCAAACCGTGGCACAGGTGACCAAGCGGATTGGAGTTCATGTGCCGCTTGGAGGTTGGGACCACCAAACGCGAGGAATGATGGATTTGGAAGGATGAATTTCAACAAGTTGAATTGGAGAGCTGTTGCTAATAATGCTAAAATAAGTAAGCTAGGTGACCGGTTTGTTGGTTGTCAGACGTTAATACCCGCTTGATCTAACCGCCCTTTGTGTAGATACAGGGAAGCTTTTAACAGTGTGATTGTCCTACCCATGCCCAGAGGCAGTACTCTTCTTTGCTGTGAACAACTAGTCAAAGGAATGCAAGCATAAAACTAGGAGGAACTTTCAAGCAAGACCTCTGACCCAACTTTTTTGCATCATTACAGGGTTTAACAGCAACAATTCGGCAAAATGTTTGGTATGAAGTTATGGTTTGATGTCATCGCCAGCAGGGTGCGAGGCCTACTTTGAACAAGACTGCCTTGCCCATTTTCTCACCCTGTAGTGGCAGCACGTCTCCATTCAAACATTTACCCCGAAGCGTTTGGACAAAGATGTTCGGATGATGTTGCCGACAAATGTTTACAAGTAACTAGGCAAGGCCACTGTCACTTCTGCCTTCATGAGCCTTAACGAATGTTCCCGAATTATTCTTCAAGTGTGATAATGTCCTTGTCGTTGCCTACGTTGCATTCCTAACGTGTATTCCCCTCCGCTTCTTTGACTGTAAAACGCCAACTGTTTGTGGTTTACGTGCTTTACTTCATAATTTTGTATAATTATGAAAGCAACTCCAAGAAACATTGATCCAAGATTTGATCCAAGAAAGCTTCCATGGGTTGGTTCGTGCTTGGAGCTCCAATAAAAGCCGCAACAGCACGGTTTCAGTTTTTTTTAATGGTTCAATTCTTTGTAAAGTGCTTGTGGTGTATTACCTTGGAACTCCAAGCATCAGAGCAATGTCAGGGCTGTTGGAACGAGCATCGGAAGCGCCAGAGGTTTCTCGTCCCACCTCGCCACCGACCTTAACGACGTCCGTTCCAGCGTCCATTCCGCTGGGCGTCGTTCCTTCTCAGCGTGTCATTTTGACGGTGCAGCAGAGCTGGATCGCGGTGAAGGAGCGTGATGCCAAGTTTTTGAAGGTTCAAAGAATGGTTGGCCATCAACAAACCATCAACAAACCATCAATAAACCATCAACAAACCATCAACAAACCATCAACAAACCATCAATAAACCATCAATAAACCCGCAATCTGTCAACCATTCATCATGGTTTACTGGTTTAATCATCCAGCAAGAAGTTGCTCCACCATGATTGGCTATGACTCCTACCAGTGGTGGTTCACCAGTTGTTGCGATGCCTGCAGCCGTAGTTGCGTAGTTGGGAATGATTATGTTTTGTCTGGGTGTTATGCGCAGTTGAACTTTTGCAGCTTGTTGTTGCCAGCACCAAGTTGATCACAAGATGTAGTAGAGTCGATACATAATTGGAGCAACCGAGAATATGGTTGTCAGAAAAATCATGTATCTCTGCTAGGCATGCCAAAGAGGCAAGGAATAGTCTTTGTGGGGGCCATTTTCGAGTGCGTGAATTTTTGGACCTTTGGGATCGACCCGTGCTGGTTCTCTTGAAGTGTTTCATTGTGGACACAAACTTTGGTCAAGATAGTCCATCTCCATAGGCACCAGAGGTATCCTGTTGTTTCGCTGATCTGGGGTCACTTCTGAGTCTCATTTGCTGCGTATGGAGTCAGCCATGGAATGTATCTACTCTGTCGCCGTCTGCGGATTTTTAATGATTTTTGCAGGGATCTATGTATGCAAGTATTCAAGCTGGATCTAGCTAGGTATACTTGTATGTGTCTATGTATGCACCCAATCTATGTAGGCATGCATTCGATTGTACCACACTTCATTGTATTGTATCGTTTTCTATCACTTTCTAGTGCATGGTGTGCATGTATTTGCACTTGCATTTGTTTTAAATTGTATTTCTTTTTGTATTGGCATTTGTGTTTGTACCGTATTGTGATGCACTGCAGCATCGTGGCAAAATGTGCAAACTATGTATGTACGGATACATGGATACATCAACAGATAAAGACCAAGCTAGACACGGTGATTGATCTCCCTACAGATCGAAGTGTGCCTTTTGATTTAGCAGCTTGGAACTGATAGAAGTTCGTAAACATATTTTTTCTACTTATAACCTATAAGTTCATTCTGATGAGTTCATAGGTGCCAAACTGAAAGTTTCATAGATTTGCCAAGACATCTCCTTACACTTTTCCACCCCTTCCTTCCTCGGATCCACCAGGACTTGGGCATTGCAAACGTTGGTGCCCTGGTGCGACAACCGACTGGTTGGTTGGCTGGCTGGTGAGATTGGTGGTTCGTTGGCTCGATGGTTGGCTGTTTTCATGAGAACCACAAATAAGTGTGGTTGACAATGATCAACTTGATCAACTTGATCAACTATGCTTTAAAGCTTTGGGAGCTGAGTTTGCTCTGACTGTGATTTCTACCTGAGACTGAAGGATGACCAGTTCATCAAATGACGGGGGTGGTGATGCAGCCACCGCTCAATCAGCTCATCTGAGCTCAAGTGGATGCAAGTCTGGGCTGACGTTCAATGCGGTGATAGGCAAATGGCT
Organism: Symbiodinium kawagutii; assembly: GCA_009767595.1. Lineage (NCBI taxonomy): Eukaryota > Dinophyceae > Suessiales > Symbiodiniaceae > Symbiodinium > Symbiodinium kawagutii. The sequence goes on from VSDK01024487.1 coordinate 460,393, forward strand.
ATGGGTCAATATTGATCAACCAATTAATGGTGGATTTCCACCAACAATAATAGGGAAAACAATGGTTAATGATAGGGGAAGCAGGGGTACAGGGTGAACTGACCCACAGCCAAATCTTTCCCATAGACATCTCCTTTTCTATCCGCCCTACCTCCTGCGACAGTTGCCTATGGTTCATGTTAGTCAGTATCCTTTGCTTAATAAACAGCTAGAATAAGCAACAACCAGTAACCAACAACCGACAGCAACCAGCAAGAACCAAGCAGCGACCAACCAACTATCCATGGAACAGTTCCGGTGTGTTCATGGAACGCGAGCTTCTGAGTTTGGCCTGGCTCAACCAGAGATCAACCAGATATTCATCATGGCTGACCAAATATGGGATTGAACCATGTTACATGTACTGATCCTAGGATATGATGTACGGCTCTTTTTCTGCAAATGATGTGCAAGTCCAACTATCTGGTTACTGTGCTGAGTATCACGAGATCCATCAACTGCTGTGTGGCTGACAAATCTCAATCACATGCGGCTGAACTTTGCGGAAGGAACGTCCCAGTCGCATGTCGGCCACTGACCCACCTTTGCAGGTCACAGTGCTGCATGGCTGGCTCAGGTGAGCTCCTGTACAAGCACATGTTTCGCATCGCCCCGGTGACGAAAGAGCTCTTTCCCGTGTCCGTGCGCATGCGCTATCGCGATTGGACCAGCAGCGCTCAAGAGGTGGGGTCGCCCAGAGCTATGAACGACTTCAATGGCGAAGCACGGCTGGCATTTGATGACTAGGAATCAACCATTACCTGTAATGTTTTACCATAGGATCCATAGGCTCTATGATTCTAGTCTAGAATTACCATAAGAATCTATGTCAGGAGGAATCTATGGTTCATTGACGGGCTATGTGATTATGATTCATGAGTATTGAAAGAATTCAGTTAATGATTCACAGCTGGCATAATCGACCTTTACTGTTTTACCAGAAGGCTGTCTATGATTCTGGTCGCATCAACCTTTATTGTTTTACCATAAGGCTGTCTATGATCCGGGGCTGGATCCAGTATTGACAGTCAATGAGTTCAGCACCCGCGAAGCTCACCACTGGCGCAGGTGGAAGGTGACTTCGACAATTCTCCTGCGCTTCGTAACCTCTTTGCTAAGGTGGGCGGTGGCGCAGGCATGAGTTCGACGGCGCCATGCGTTATCCGAGGTAAGGCATAGGGACGAAAGAACCTGAGCAACCAGCTATTTCCGCTGGATGGATTTTCGATGGAATATGGAAAAGGATTTTTTTCATGGAACCACCATTTAGGGTGGATATCATACCTTTTATGACCAATTTCTAGTAATACACCAACCATCTTTGGGAATGGTCAACTTGGGAAGCCAGCTGAATTTTCAGCTCCAGGGATACAACTTTAAACCACCAGCTTCTCCCTGGAAGCGTGGTGAAGTTGGGGGGGCACTGAGCTATGCTGACGACATTCGTGCTGCAGTACCTAGTAGCTTTCATGGCGAAACCATGAAGTTTGGGTCCAAAATGAACGGGTTAGTTAGATGCTTGTCCGTATTGAAGCCATTGAATCAAAGCCAATGATGGTGATCCACCATGGTGAATTCAATGCAACTCATCATGGATGATTTGAAACTGGCAGTAACTAAAATGGTTCCCCAAATGATTTGAAGCCTGCCATCTGACGACTATGTGCCGCTTAGCTTCCCTAGGTGGTGGAAGCTGTAGGGACTGCGGTGGCTGGCTTGCACAACATCTCCAGGCTCGTCTTTGATGCTCAACATGGGGAACTACTCTGGGAGACGGACCTGGATAGCTGTTGGTTGGGAGGTGGTAGGGGTACCAGTGCTATCCCTTTAAAGGGGGAGCGATTTGGAGCTACCCGGAGTGGCCACTAACCCAACGGTAGGATAGCTCGAAAATCTCTTGAGTAAATCCGGGAGGAAAACCATCTATGAGTGATCGTCCAGCTAGCCAGGTAACATCAAAGGGATGATAGGTTGGGGACGATTAGGAAAAGACTATCATGTAGTATGACGACTAGAGCAGATTGCAGCAAAAACCTGAGCTGCGGCTCTAGGACTTCTTATCGGTGCAACTGATCCACTACAGCTTGTTTTCTTCAGTGCATATTGGAGTTCTTTCAAGTCACATCGAATTCCAAGTCCCACACATGAAGTCTTGAACATTCCACTCCTTGTGAAGATCGAACCCTCTCTTGCAAAAAATGACCATTTGTTCCTGCGACATTCTCCCCTGGGAAACCGAGCAGAGATACCCATGTGGCTTAGGCGCCAGCGGTAGCGCACCCGACAGCATGTCAGTAGTTTATGATTCCACGCAAAGGTTGTACTGGTTGGGATGGTGGACGCCCACCTTTCAAAGGGAGCCGGGAATCTGGAGAACCATTGGCAAAGACCTGGTGACCAGAAAAAGGGCTGTTCATTTCTTGGTTCATGGATCATCAGGAGCAGTCTCCAGGCAAGGGATATCCACAACAAGGGAGGGGAACGGATCCCATGGCTCACTGTGGTTGATGTGGCGCGCAGTCCAAGTCGAATTCTTTTTCTGGACAAGAAATGGGTGTCTCTGCGGAAATGGTGCAATGGTAGATCCATAGATCCGGAGCATTCTATCATGATAGAGAGTATACCATTTCATGGCAAATAACATTGCTAACCTTCTATATATATATATATTTCTATATTTATACACATTTCATGTAAAATCACCCCCTTCTCGTGAGTCGATGGTGGCTGATCTACCATCCCAGTTCCCTGGTGCTCAGGTGGTGGTCATTGGTAGATCCTGCTGTCAAGCGCTCTCGAACTCAGGAATTGAACGCCCTGGGCATGCGACATATCAACTACAACATGCAGGAGGAACGACACAACCTGTGTGCAACACAGGCCCTGGTTGAACTTGGTCCTGAGGATGGGTCTAGCCAGCAACCAATGAGTGTTTCCCACAGGGAACCCGAAGTTGTAGATGGAGTTTCTTACTCGACGAAGAAAGGACGACAACTGGCGGGTATAGTTATAGAGCGAATTACATATTTGTCTATCTTTGTTGGCTTGTCGCAGGAGGTGAGAATTGGCAAAAAATTACCTTATGGTCCATCCTCGTTAGTGTTTTTCGGGTCGTTCCGTTAGGAGTGATTCACATTTCTAAAGAGGGTATACCAACAATGTAGGGAGGCATATTGAAAACTATTGTCCATGATTAGCAATCATGCTTAACACTGATAAGTCATGCTCAATGACAGCGATTAATGGGTGGAGGTCAATTGCAACCTGTTTTAGGAATTCAAAAGCGCACAATCAAACACATATTCCAAACATAAAAGTATTTTAGTACATTTTTGTGGTGAAAAGAAATGATTGTATGATTTCCCAACACATATTTGGAAGCATTGCCCTTCAACCATCAGCGAATAGCAACATGACCGGCACTGAACAACTGCGCAGATCTGCTTTTTCGAACCCTGCATCTCAGGTGTGAACTGCAACTGGAGTTGAAAGTGGTCCATCGCAAGACTTCTTCTGCTTCTCAAAGCTGTATTCGTATTCTCTATGCTTATTCTATGTTCTTGTTCTATGTTCTTCTGCTTCTTCTTGTCAGCGCTTTTTGTCAGTGCTTCAGTGCTTCTTGTCATTGCTATATACGGTTATATACGTTCTGCTTGTTCGTTGTGCACCTTGCTGTGACCTTTACCCCTTGTTTTCCGTTTCCTGATTTAATCGCTACTATTCAGTGCCAACCATTGTTGACCACAATTTGCTGGGTCACCGAATGCCGCTTCTAGCTATTCTTAACACCATTATTGATCATCATTATGGCCATTGACCTTCCATGCTTAAATATGCACATCAGCAATAGTTGACCAAGCATGTTTAATGAACCATCATTGATGATGATGATGATGATGATGATGATGATGATGATGATGATGATGATGATGATGATCTCTTGCTGCATAGGGGAGCGCTTAATAGCTACGGCTCAAGCTCTTTGTGTATCTCAAAGCTCAAAGGCGGATCAGTCCAAAGCCGGCCGCAACTTCTGCCAAGCACTGGCATGTTCCAGCATGATGTCCGGAGAGGAGCAACAGGCACAGCCAAGACGTTCCATGAAGCTGCCTGAGAATGCATTGCTACAAATCTCCTGTACAACGAGGATGTAGGGCCGCTCAAGAGGATCAATAAAGAGAGGAGGTAGGTAGGGGAAAAAGGAAATCTCGGAATCGCAGAATGCACAGCTGCTGCGCGATTGCGGGGCTTGGTCAAGGTGTTGAAGATACACAATCTTGCGCTATATCAAGCCCAATGTTGCCCAATTGAGTACGTCGCGATCAAGCCGCTCGTCAGCGACTGCGATTGGGCGATGGACAGGACGGCAAGCTCGAGCGCCTGGCGACGAGTGGAGAACATCTTGGAAGAACGGCGAAGTATTCTGCGTGAAGAAACCCAGCGAATGTTGGAAGTGCTGGAGGCACAGGCTGATCTTCATGCGGCTGAGACAATCCAAGCTGTGAGGACAGGGAAGCTTCGTGCCTATGACAGAATCCTATGAGGGAAGCTTTAAGGACGGCCGAGGACAACGTTGGCAGCTACGCCAACGGGGCGAGGTCGAGTTCAAGAATTGCAGGAAGTGCAAGTACCTATCCGAAAAGCTTTGAGGTAAACTGGTGGTGAGCCGGCCGATGATGCTGCAGAATATGACAGCAAAAACGCCATCCACGCAGACACGGAAATGTTCGTACGGTGTGTGGTCTCCTTTGCGCGAAGGAGACCACGCACCGCGGGCAGATTCCCATGTCTGCGGCGTTGGACAGCTCCACTGCACCTGGCCTGAACGATTCCAGCGACTGGGATCAGCTGAGCACATGGCGACAGTTGGGCTCTTCGGCCCTGTCACCTTGTACTTGGCTCGTGCCGCCCACGGGAGAAATACGGGAGCGTTGTCAGGACATCATAAAGATACATTGCAGGTTCTTGCCCCACGCAAAGCCACTGACCCTCCGTAACCCCTCCCCTCCAGAAGAAGGTTCCATACCATGTTGACCAGGGATGGGGCTGCGAGACTGGGGTCGGCATCTTTATACTAATCGATTTTCGGGTAATGTCCATGGCCTAATCAGCGAGTGGCCAAGGGGCAGGTATCCAACCCAACAAACACGGTGCTTGTTATGCTACCTGGGTTAGTATTGTCATTGTCCATTCTTAGACTGAAATCATTTGTGGAAACGCAACCACTGAAGAAACCAAATTGACCAGAGCGGAATGCAGGGGTGATTTTTGAATGCTTGTAGCGATGCGTTTTTCACGGTCAACTCTGTTGGACAAAAACTCAAACAAATCGGTTGTAATCGACTCTATTGTTTCGAATGCCCGGCATGTGATTTGCGGATCCCACTATGTCTAACTTCTCAACTTTTTCCCAAATTCTGTAGCAATCATCTCCGCAGAATGTTTGGGTGGACCTTACCGTGATTTCTCCAATGATGTCATTTGCGGACGGTTTGGTGCCCGTGCCGGTTGTGAGAGGAATACTTTGCGTACGGAGGGCAAGCGTTGGTCCTCACTCTGCAGGACGCAGCTGGAGATCAATTTTTTGGGGAACGGAGACGTATCCACTGAATGACGGGGAGTTTGGACAAGCAAACAGCAAAGCAACCAAGCAAGCAACCAACCAGCCAACCAACCAACAGAAACTAGTAGCGACATCACTGGTCAGACTTGGCTGTGCGCCAATGCTAGTTAGGAGTTTTTCTTGTAGCGGAACGTTACAGTCTCACGAAAGTCAATGTGGCTCCTGGGTGAATGTGAGGATTCCAGAAATTTGCTCAGAAGAATCATTCGACAAATGACCAGATTCAATACCTTTTCCATCATGTGGGGCATAAAGATGTGGATTCGGGTCCTTTTGTCCGAAGTGTCATAGATTTGTGACAGTGGAGGGTGACCTACTAGTTGAGGCCTATGATCTTGACCACATCACATCACCCCTTTGAACGAGTCGCCGTGATTGTTTGGGACACAGCTTGTGGTCCTCAGCTCCAGGATGGCTTGGGTGCAGCTTTATCCGACGAGATCAAGGAGGTGCGAAGTTGGATCATGGATGGGTGCGGCCAAGGTGGTATAACTCCTATGGCTGGGCTTATCCCATTGATTTCGGGGGGGTTATGTCCGGAGCTTGCAGTTCCGAAGTGGGATGATCCGGTCCAAGTGCAGGTTTGCCCCAGCTTGATCCCAGTTCCACAACTGCCGGCGAAGCCTTTGGCAGAGGCTAGACGTCCATGGTTTGGTAAGAAGCCATTGGGGTGTTTCTTCAAATAGGGGATCCAATCTGTTAACCATTAGGCAACAACCATCCTTTTTTAGGGTCCCCCATTTTGAGAAACCACCATTTTGGGTTTGGTGAACTGAAGTCTTCTCCCATCATTTCAAGACCCATGCATTTGGGGCAGCCACTTCTCAGCACAGTTGGCAAATGGCAGGTCCCGATCAGTTTGATGCTGCAAAAACCCAGGGGAGTGACTGCTGAACAACTTTTCAAGAGGCTCCCTTTAAGATCCAAAATTTCATGAATCTTCTCAAGGGAGTAGCCCACTGCTCCCAAGATCTGGCCAAGAATGGTGCAACGCCAAGGCATGGCCCTGGCCGTAGGCTTCTCGATCCTTGGGGACGCCACAGGCTTGGATCGCAGTCTACGAGTTCATTTCCGCCAACATCATCAGCGGCCTCAGATTTGCACGGGAAAAGGAGCTCAGCTTCGAAAGTGCGCATGGGCGCATGGGCCATTCCATCTGAAGGGCCTGATCATCAGCTGACCATGCTTTTAGGGATGGCCATTATCTCGAGTCTCCACCAACTTAGGTGACACCAACCAACTGGGTATATGATATAAGCCCCTTTGGCTGCAACAGGTAACCCATGGGAACCCCCGATTTCCGTGGCGATTTTTGGGGCCGTCCCTGCGAGAGCTGCAAGGAGAATTTGCTGAAAAAACTCCAGATGGCGCCTTGCCAAGCAAACTGAGGGTGGAGTCTTCCGAGGATTCTCAGGTAGTTAGCTCTTGGTTCAAAGGATGTTCTTGTGAGGGGCCGATCGGTTGTGGACAAACCCGCTATGCTTTTTTTGCCAACTGTCTTCTTTGCCTCACGGGATTCTTCATGTAAGCAACTCAATTTCATATCTTCTGCTTGAGGCATAGTAGCTTTATCCATTTCGCGATGTCTCAACTCGCTCGTTCCCTTTAGTCCTTTCTGTCATAAGTACCCTTTTTGGTAACTCACCGTTTCATCTTGAATTTCAGCAGGTTTTTGCGCAGCTTGATAGCCTTAGTCCCGATTCCTCGGATCATCCCCTGGTGGTTGCTGCTTTAGGAACCATTGTGGGGTTGTGGTGTGGGAGCCAGCGCGCCATGCAAGTTGAGCACCTGTCTGTGGCCCCATTTTGGGCCAGGTTGTTGCAGTTGATCGATGACCAACTTCAACCAAAGTTCGGCTATTCCAATGCTTTTCCTGCCCCCAACGTATCCCACCACACGCACAATGCCGAAAGCTTTGTCAACAATGCTTGCTGTTACTTACGAAGCTCTCAATGAAGTTGGTTGACCAGTATTGCTCCTCAACCTCGTTGAAGGCCTTCTTTAGGCTCAGGGTTTGCCTCAGCACGGACCATCAGCATGGCCAACTTGATCAACGATGGTGCAATGAATTATCCACTATCAATACTATCAACCACTAGAATCACCATGTCATCAACCAGTCTGAATTATCACTACTAAAACAATTATTCAATTTCATTATCGATCACTGGCAATCCATCAGTACCAACCACTGTTCACCCCCATGCAGCGTAGTTGCATCCACCAACACAATTATTCGCAACCACAACCATCCACCATTCTGAAGAAACCCTACCCCATCCTTGAACGAACCGCCCCCAAGCCACCATCACCCAACCCCAGGGTTCGCCACCAGGAACCCTAGCATCTCCTTGAAAGAACAGCCCAGCACCACCAACCACTTGGATGTGCAGCTGGGGTTCGCCGTGGTCAGTTCCGCCCCTATGTTTGGTAGCTGAACCATCCCCGGTTACGAAACCACGGGAATTGGCTTCCCACTGACCTTCTCCGTGGGTATAACCATGTTTCACCATGGTGAAATAAGCCTTGCAGGGTAGCCTATAAGCGTATAACTCGTTACGAAACCTATAACCCCAAGGTTAGCACAGCCATAACCTATAACCCATGGTTCGTTGACCACACATAACCGTTACGAAGCCATGCTTCGCCGCCACTTCTGAGCGGTGCACACCTCCCACCGGGGCCTGGCCACCACCGGCCAGGCCGACGGCCAGGACCGCAGCAGCTGGTCCACCACCGGCGCCTCAGCGGCCTCGGCGGGCAGCGAGGATTCGTGCCTTGGCGACCTCCCAGCGCCAGCGGTTGGTGGTGGCTGGTTGAAGTGGTTGTAGTAGGGGATGATAACTAACAGGGGAAGGGATATATAGCATCTATATGGCTATATGGGTTATAAGTAGCTGGTTTAAGTGGTTGATATAGCTGGTCAATGGTTAATAATAGCTGGTTAATAATAGCTATTGATATGGCTAATTTTGGCTGGTTAATAATTGATAATAGGGGATGATAACTAACAACCAACCAATGGTTAATAATAGCTGGTTGATGGTTCATAATAGCGGATGATAACTAACAACTATAGGGGATATGTACCAACTATATGGCTATATGGGTTGACTGGCTAAAAGCAACAATAGTAGGGGATATACCAGCTATATATGGCGAGCTGGGTCAAGCAGTTCACCAATGAAGCGGGATCAGTTCACCAAGAATTTCATTGGGAAAACGAGCTGGTCAATGATGGCGGAATCAGGGTTACAGGGTTTTGACCCACAGCCATTGATTGATGTTGAAGGGTTAATGGTTGGTCTACTTGTTTACTTATCGGTGAACGCTTTGGAGTCCATGTGACCCACGACTCTGAAATCGTTGATGTGCCCAGGCTGATCCAATGGTTCATGGGCAATTGCACGATTGACATACCTTTCATGATCACTAGCTGTAAACATTGATTCCCGGCGCAACGATGACCAAGATGAAATAGTGAATAAGAACTCTAAATGACTAAGGGTGATCAGAGTGCATATGGTAATAAGAATGGTTTCTGACTCTTGATTGTATATCATTGATTAGTAACATTCGAAATATGTGTTGCTATGGTTAGTGATGGCCGATAAGAATGGTATGCAATAGGAGTTTGCGGTGATTAAGAATTCTGGATTCTCGATGGCAGAAAATGCTTTCAGAAGCTGGTAAAGACTGGTCATGGTGCTGGTAATGTCATAGCGAAGAAGAATGATAAGTGATGGTTAATCTCTGTTTTCCATTGATGGTTGGTAATGGTAAAGAATCTGTATCCATGGACAGATATTTTGACAACAGAAATCAGCCCTTGACAATCATTGGTCATGTCATAGTGCTGGGATGTATCATAGTGTATTCCACATAGGGGTACGTTCAAAATTTCACGGTTCCTGCCATACGCTTTCCCTTCAGTCCATGTGAAACCTACAGCATTTGGAAAATTGGATGGAGCCGTGCCTTTCCCGTGATCTTTAGATGACATGGGTGGTCAATGTTGGATGGTGGTGAACCGTGCTGAAGAAAGACCAGAAGGCACGATATAACTTCACCATCTAAAAAGAACACTCAGGGAAGTTGTGAGGTATTCTTTTTGGATGATATCCATTGAGTCTTGGCGAATTACTGGTAAATAAATATGCGACGGACATGCATGGCACCCGCATGTGTATATGCTGGTTTCTGAAAATGGAGGTACCCCCAAATCATCCAACAGTAATCTAGTAATAAACCAACCATAACTCCGGGGTCCCCAAATGGGCTTGAGAAACACACCACCCACGTGATCCCACGTGAACGCTCACAAGCTCCCAGCATTGGCAGTAATGGTGATCGACTCCCCCAGCTCCCAGGTTTGATGATCCTTGAGAACGGCGGAGACCAGGCGAGGGGATGCTTCACAACACGATGAGCATATGGCGAGTTGGGTCAATATTAATCTACCAATTTCATGGGGGATAATGACCAACAATAAGGGAAACACTGGTTAATCATAGGGGAACCAGGGGTACGGGGTTTTGACCCGCAGCCATTTCCTTAAACACCTCATGATATCAAAAACTACCCCTGATTCAAACGTCCATTTAAGGTACCCCACCTTGCTGACTCTCAGACAACGCAGCTTTGGTACCTGTACCCTTTACCGAGAAGCAAACAGCGGTGTCGTACTTGCGGTGGCCGAAAAGTGGCAAGAATTGAGTTTGGTACATTCAGTTTGGTTTCCGTCTTACTGGGTGCAGATTTTTGATTTAAGTTTCTTCATGTCAGACACCGACTCGTCTCTTGCAAATGAGCAGAACTGCAACACCTTACACTGGAAGGACAACACAAGCCGCGGCTGGTAGGGCATGACGTTCCTCCGAAGATTCCGCAGCTTTCCGCATTGGTTGTCCAATCTTGTTGCAACCGAGGCGAAATATTTGGATCTTCCTATGGCCAAAGAGAGATCTTCATGCGGTCGCGTGAGGTCGAGCCACGAAGACTTCCCTCTGCGGTGAACTCGATCCGATAATGGAAGCTGTTGTACGAACCGTTGGCGTGTAGGTTAATTAATGGGTAACACTTATGGTAGCTATGGTGGTGTAATGGTGGTGAAATGGTGGTGTACTGGTGGTGTAAAGGTGGTGCAATATTGGTGTAAAGGTGGTGCAATAGTGGTGTAATGGTGGTTATTGATTAGCTGTTGGTGAATGGGTATAGTACTATTTGATTGATATGGTGGCGATGATGTTAGTAGTACAGCGTACTTCCGATATTGGTGCTGGAAAAAAAATGATCAGCTGTCAACATGTTTAGGTACGATGGTCAAGGTGTGTTTCTGAAGTACCAGTGTCGATCTATGAAGGGCTTTCGAAGCTCTAAGTGTCGGATCTGCAGAGGGTAATACAGGAATTCGCTTACACCGGATGTCCTCTGCAGGCATTTTTTTTTTTTCAGAATGAAGTTTTTCGGAATGAAGTTGGGTTCCTGGTTTGCTAATCAGAATCGGATGATTCTCCGGGGCTGGTGGTGGGCGCCTGGTGGTGGGCGCCTGGTGGTGGGCGATATCCCTATCATTCAGAGACAACCAAACCTAGGAGCAGTCGTCAGAATTTCTAAAAGGCGGCCCTGCAAACCAACCGGTGGGGGATTACCAAACAGGTACGGGTCTCTGGGTCCCTGGTTGGCTAAGAACCTGTGGCACGGTTGAACCAAGCTCTCCAACCAGGTAGACAACACCAAATGGCATGCCAGTACTGCCGCAGGGCACCCTGAAGTGTTTGGGAGATTCAATAGATCAGTGATTCAATGCGGTGTTTCTTGATGTTTCTTGGCTCACTTGTCACGTGTTTTCTGCAAACTTGTGGGGCTCCCAACACTACCATTGCTGTGTGCAAAGATTCCATGGTCGCCTGCCCTCCGTTCCGGGCAGCGGACGACATCCGATCGATCTGCACTTTTCGGATGCGGCAGTGAGCGCCACATCCCTCGAGGCATGGCACAAAGCCAGCTTTGCTCGACGCCCTGAGTCAGCTAAGCAACGTGGAAGGGGAAAAATTAGGGTATCTACCAGGAATCTACCGTCACTGAGGTTTGGTATTCAGTGGTACTGTCCCATATTAGATCACTGAGGTTTGGTATTCAGTGGTACTATCGCAAAGGCCATATATGGCCAACAAATAGATGGTTGATCCACAGTCTACAGTTTTGTTGGGAGTACATCCATTAGTGCATACACCCCCAATGGTGTGACCCTAGGTGTTTGGGTCCCAGGTAATGAGCTCGATGTTGATCAGTACGGGACGTACTCTTGGGAGTGGCTCAGCTCAGACCTGTCCCCAGGGTCTCGGTGACAGTCCAAACATGGCACAGCGACTCGGAGCATCATCCTGGAGCATTTGCTTTCCGGTGGATCACATCTCCAGCCGGGATAGAGCTGTGGCAGCTTTGGGTTTCTTGACGAAGCAAAGGATTTGTTTGCGGTTCCTCCCAAATCTCATTGTGAAGGGCTGCGAAGATCCTTCCGCTGCAAATGCTCTACGCTTGAGGTCCTTCTGCAATCTGTCAGCTGTACAAGCCTGCTGACAGAGCAGACCGGACACTTTCTTATTCACCCTTTCAGGAAGGGGTTATTCTCGTAGCTGACGCTGCAGAAGCTGTTGTCCCGCTTTCCAGTCATTGTTTTTCCAACATGGTGCAAAACATAGTATTATCAAAGGCAGTAGCGATGGTAACACTGGTATTAAAAAGCCAAGACTGATAACGATGATCACATCATTCAAAATCAAACCATGATTTCAGTGGGTATCTATTGCCATTAGATGATTTAAGAGGTCGATTTCAGCCACTTGAGAGGTTCAGGGTTCCCCTGGTTGTTTCGGATTGCTGATGAATGATTTCCATCGATGGGTTCTCATAGATGATACTATTAAGAATGGTGAGCGCAAGCATGGCTGTTCATCCAACGGGGACGCAAAGTTGACGTGTTCCGTAGGAGGGACCGGCTGGTCACCAGTGCCTTGGTGACCGCAGCAACATCGACTAGAAAGGGAATGGCAGCCATGCAGAGGTCGAGCTCAAACCTGCTGCATCGACACGCAAAGGTGGCTGCCAGGGCTAGAGATGAACTCCCGTCTCATGGGCTACATTTTGTTCCTTTTTGCAGGGCAAAGGAGTGTTAGATCCTAGAGAAAGAAGATATTTCCACTGCAGGGCACAATAAACATCTTAAACTGGACAATGTCGAGGCATGTCCGGGGAGAATGACAAAATGGACATATTTTTGATTTCATACAGTTGTGAAACTGCCAATTTCGTTTCCATCGACATGTGCCACAGCATTCAGGGATGGACCGTCGCCGCTTTAAGGCACAAGGGTTTTCGCATGAGTGTGGAAAAGGTTAGATAGGCAGCTGCCATGCTTTGCTTGTGAGAGCACCGTTCTTGCATTGGTGCCGCGGAGCTGTCTGGTTCGATCCAGATGGCTAGTGGCGGCAGCTCGTGGCGTCCTCAGAGATTGACGTCGTCCCGGCCGACCTCGGGTACCTCCTTTAGATCCTTGGGACAAGCTCGCCATTCTGGATGGGAATGGAATGGTGAACAGGACAGGGTGGAGGACGAAGCCGATAGATGGGACAGGGGTAGCAACCCAAATGACAGCACGAGCACTAGGCCACCACAAGCCAGGTCTGGACCTTCGTTTCCAAACAGCGTGCCAACACCGACAGAACAAGCACTTCAAACACATGTTGTCGCAAATGGTAGATGGTTGGGTAGCTTTGGACGCAGCCAACAAGATGAGGGTGACTTCGAAGCCGAAAGAGATGTTTCGGGCAAACCCACGGAGAAGCTAGTGATCCCAGAGTTTGATGGTGAGGGCCCCAACGACCACGAACTTGGTCGTTCAGCCAGGTCATACCTTCGCCGTGTCCAGGTGTGGCTCAGGTGCACAAAGATGCCGAAGTCGCAGCAAGCTTTAGCCTTGTACACCAACCTCAAGGGCAGGGCCTGGGTATACAGCGAAGAGTTAGACCTTGACCTTTTGTCTGGGGATTCTGGCATCGCATACTTCACCGAATGGGTTCAAGCACGTTTCATGGAGGTGGAGCTTTCGAAGGTATCCCAATTGATGACAGAGTTCTTTAGGAAGCTGCGTAGACGACCCGACCAAAGCGTAAGAGACTTCAACGTGGAGTATGAGAGGATGATCCTTAGACTATCTGAAATCCAATGTGTACTACTTCCCTTGGTGAAAGCATGGATGTATTTAGATAAACTCCGCCTTTCCGAACAGGAGGAGCTGTCGCTCTTGGCCAGTGTCCACAACGAGTTCGGCCTGCGCAAGCTCCAGCAGGCCGCGCTCTTGCAGGACCGTGGGCTGCGCAAACCTGCTACTGAAGCAGGTGGAGGCTGGAGAGGACGTGGGCATGGGCCGGGCAACAAGCACACAGCACACATGACGGACAAGTTGGGTGAGTCTAGTGAGGAAGAACCCCTCTCAGATGCTCCGGATGACTTGTTGGTAGACGAAACCCTAGCAGAAGAACAATTCACCGCATTCATGACGTACCAGAATGCCAAGACCAAATACAGGGAAGCAATCAAAGGTAGAGGAACAGATGCTGATGCTATCCGTATGAAGAATGAAGAACGCCTTCGATTAGCCAAACAAAGAAGTTTTTGTTCAGCATGCAAACGGCGTGGCCACTGGCATCGTGACCCCGAATGTCCGTTGAGAGGGAAGCGGCCAGATGACAAACCCAAAGATGCCAGTCGGGAAGTTCACGCCACCGTCCATGCCGCCCAGGTTTGTGACACCTTGCCAGACAAGGTCCACAGTTGCTGCATGTCGGATTCCGTGAAGGGCAACCATTCTGCCGAGGGCAAGGGCAACTTGTTGGCGGTCATTGACACAGCATGTACACGTACGTTGGCTGGGTACCCTTGGTTTGAGCAGTGCACGAAGGTTGCTGATTCACTTCAAATACAAGTTCACGTACATGATCATGTAGAGAAGTTTCGGTTTGGGGCTTCCAGGGTCTATGACTCTCAGTTCTTCGTGATGGCATTGTTTGCAGTGGACGGTCACCATTTTTGGGTTCGTGTAGCTATAGTGCCATGTGACGTACCACTGCTGTTGAGTAGACCTGCCTTGTCAAGCCTGGGCATGCTTTTCGATGTTGCTGCTCAAAGGGTGAGCCTTCGCAGCCTTGGAGTCATGGATTTTCCATTGGTCACCAATCCGACTGGACATCCTGCTTTGAAAGTGGACGACTATGGTGACCACTTTCCTCGAAGTCTGCAGAGCGAAGCTTCTGCCGATGAAGTGATCATTGCTGCGCAAAGAGCGTACATGTGCGCCGAGCTGCAGTGTTCTCCCACGAAAACTCTTTTTCATCCCAAGAAAATTTCAATTGAAGTTCGAAATTTGTTGACTCAAGAAGTTCTCGGTGGAAGTAGCTGTATGGCTTGGTGGAGAAGAGCAAACCAATCCAACGATTTTTGGATCGAAACTGATGATGCATTTATTAGAGTACATGTTGTTCCTCGCAAAGGCCCTTTTGATCCCACAGCTTGGAAGACTCAGAATCGAGAACTCAAACAAGGTTTGCTAGGTCAATTGCAAGGTCAGAGAGTCACTGAAGCCGTTGCATGCCTTGGAGATTGCGATGCAGTTCACTCATTCACAGACACTTCCTTTTCCAAACCGTCTCAACGTACATGTTTGGCAGATGGCTTGCTTGGACAATGGATCGGCCGAAGCATGTTTCTCAAGCTTTCGACCGACCCAGCGAACCTCTCCTTGACCAATGGCATGCTCGGCATGGAAGATGAACAAAGCCCAGCTGCTGGCGGAACTCAAGGAGAAGGATGTGGTAGCTCATCCATCGTGGACGGTGCTGGAACTGCGACAGCTGCTGTTGGAACAGAGGAAGTCAGAGCAGATTCCGGAGGTGCGCAATGCGATGAAAGGAATTTCCAAGATGACCTTGCAGGAGCTGACCGAGATGGCCGAGAAGGAGGGCTTGGAGATCCCAACCAAGCCAACTCGAGGAGCACTGATCCTTCTCCTCCGTGCCTCCCTAGGGGACGCCAGCGGACACGGTGGTGACCTTTGGCCGTTACGCGGGCTTCATGTTCAAGGAAGTCCCGAGATCATACTTGGAGTGGAGCATCGCAGAGGTCCAGCAGAACCAGAACGCCAGCGAGGATCTTCGTCACCTGGCGACATGGGCCAAGCAAGAGTTGAGTCGCACGGACGAGAAGAAGGGCAAGTCCAACAAATTCAAGAAGGACCTGGGACGAGACCCCGAGACGATGGCTCTGATCCCGCCCCCAAGTCTTCGAGGATCAGATGGAGCGACGTCCTCGGATGCATGGTCAATGCCGAGCACGGTGTCACGCCGATCCACCAAGGGGAGGAAGGCCGAGGAGATGTCGGACGATGCCATCCCGGACGATGTGAGGGAGGAGATTCGCCAGCTGGAGGGACAGATTGCAGCTCTGCAGAAGAAGGTCCCTGCCTCGCACCCAATGTCCTGAAAGGACAGACGATGTCACCCCGTGATCGAGCTCGAGAAGGTCTTCGTCGGCGCAAGATGGCCAACAGGTCCACCATGCAGAAGATGAAAGATGGGGCGCGGTCTGTTTTCCAGGTCATGGCAGCTTGCGCGATGATGGCAACCGCTATGACTGCCGAAGCTATGAAAGATCCACTATGGGATGCGTGGGCCGTGCTTCAACCTTGTTACCATGTGAGACGTTCTGCACACAGTGAAGTGGACTGCTTGGAACTTTTCGCCGGGAAGAGCAGGATCCCTGAAGCTTTCGCACGGCGACAGATGGGTGTTCTGCAGCCTCGAGATCTACTTTTTGGACATGACCTTCGAGATCCTGCTGTGCAAGATGACATCGTGGAGGAGATTTGGAAGTATAAGCCCAAAATGGTTTGGGCAGCTCCACCGTGCACATTGTGGTGCAAGTTCTCTCGTTTGAACTATTCTCCTCAAGAACTTCGGCGTCGTCGGCGAAAGGAAGTGGCGCTTTTGAAGTTCACCCGTCGTGTCTTCGAGCTACAGCACAACTTGGGCAACATCGCAGTGGTGGAGAATCCCTTGGGGAGCGATCTATGGAGACATCACGACATGGTCAGCTTGATGACTTTGCCAGGAGTCACGCAATCTGACTTGGACATGTGCAGCTATGGGCTTGCTAGCATTGTCGACGGCAAGCCGCTGAGGAAACCTATGACTTGGCTCACCAACGACTACAACTTCGCAACTATGATGGGGCAACGGTGCTCCAGAGATCATGAACACCGAGCAGTACAAGGACAAGATACGAAGCGCTCAGGGAACTATACCACCGCGTTTGGAACTGCAGTGGTTAGGGCCTGTGTGCAGGCATGGGAGAAGGGTGAAACAAATTTTGAGCCGACCTTCCACAACTATCCCACTGAACAGGTTGACAAGGATGACCCACCCTATGTCGATGAGGAGACCTATGGTGCGGACAGCATCTACTTCAAAGGGAAGGTCAAGCCTGTGATCGCCGCGACCCTGCGGCGAATACACCAACAGTTGGGCGACCCTCCCAATCAAGAGTTGATACGCCACCTGAGAATTGGTGGTGGCAGTCCTGCAATCATACAGGCCGCCAGTCAGATGGTTTGCAGGACATGTGAGAAGAGCACCGAAGCCAAAACACCCAAAGTGACACAACCTTCTGTCGCCCTCGGCTTCAACCAAGTGATTGCGGCAGATATCATTTGGGTGGACACAATGACCTCGAGCAACTTTCCCTTGCTCAACGTGGTGGACTTGGCTTCGACGTACCAGGTGGTTATCCCTTTGCCTGGCACCAAGTCCGAAGAGGCAGCTTTGGCCTTCATCCAAGGTTGGATGAACTGGGCAGGCACCCCTAAGCACATGCTCGTGGACCTGGACTCCGCCTTCAAGGACAAGTTCTTAGAGATGGCCGATAACCGTTCCATCCATGTGCGTTGCTCTGCCGGTCAAGCTCATTGGCAAAATGGAGTATGCGAGCGGCATGGGAAAACCTGGAAGGGCATCTTCGATAAGCTCGTCGAAGAGGAGCTCATCACTGATGACGAGCTGGAGGAGGCCATTGCTGCAACAAGTGATGCCAAGAACCAGCTTCGCAACCGATCCGGATACTCTCCAAGACAATGGGTGTTCGGGTCCCAGATGAAAGTTCCAGGAGACGAGTTCGACATCATTGAGGAGAGCGAGCAGTCCTATGAAGCGACTCCGGATGAGAAGATGGCCAGAAGACATGTCATCCGGATGGGTGCTAGAGCTGCGTACTTCCAGCACCATGCCAAGCAGAGTATCGACAAAGCTCTGCATCATCGTCCTCGAGTGGAAGGACGATCCTTGGAGCCGGGTGAGTTGGTCTACATATACCGGGAAGTCCGACAGAAGAAAACCAAGAAGATGTCAGCTACCTGGATTGGACCGGGAACTATTGTTGGCAGAGAAGGGCAAAACTATTGGATCGCTCGTGGTGGACGTTGTTTGCTGGCAGCTCCAGAACATGTCAGGCCAGCACGACATGAAGAGATTAGCGAGATGATCCGATTGAAGGTTGCCATGAAAGAGCTCCAAGATTTCATCAAGTCCAAGGACGCTGATGAGCATATGGCGGTGGAGGAGCTTGATGGCGAGGACGGCAACACAGAAGTTCGAGAAGTTCCCATGGATGACGAGCCTCAAAGTGCAGAAACCGTTGAACCTGGACGGGTTGAGATGGAAGTAGAGGCGGAGTCGCATCCTTTGGCTGAATGGGAAGAAAGAGCCAAAGCGATCCAGAAAGAACGACATCGAAGATCGAGCCTGGATGATGTGCCCTACTCTATCCGAAAGGCTCGAGAGCACGCCGACATCTACAAGCCCTACATGGTCAAACACGCGATTTCCGAGAAGGGCAAGCAGAAGCAACTGGAGAAAGAGCTGCCATGGCACCTCATTCCCGTCAACGAGCGAGAGTTGTATGTTGCCTCAGAGAAGAAGCAGTGGGAGGAACATGTTCAATTTGGAGCAGTTCGTCCCTTGTCGTTGGCTGAAAGTGAACATGTGGCCTCGACAGTATCTCCAGAACGAATTCTGTCTTCTCGCTTCTTGTACAAGGACAAGAACCACTCCAAACGAAAAGCAGACCCCAGCGTGCCACCAAAAGCCAAAGCCCGTCTTTGTGTTGCCGGTCAGCATGACCCAGACCTTGCCAACGGCAACATGGCGACGGACGCTCCGACGACTTCGAGGCATTCCATCCTCATGGCCTTGCTTCTGGCCTTGATGCGAGGATGGCTAGTGGCTGTGGGAGACATTCGGGCTGCTTTCCTGAATGGCGTGGAGGCCCCAAGACAATTATATTTTCGGCAACCTAAGCGTGGAATACCAGGCCTACAACCAGGGCAGCTGATCGAGATTGTCAAGGGGGTGTTTGGTTTGAGCACTTCACCTAAGCTATGGTGGATGAAGTTGGCCAAGGACCTCAAGGGCATTCGCGTGGACTACATGAATGACGCCGTCTATGTGTCCCAGAACACCGTGGATCCATGCGTCTTCATGCTCAAGGGGGAGAAATCGCAGAAGGTGCATGGGCTGCTGCTTACCCATGTGGACGACTTGATGTTGCTGGCCGAACCGCAGCTGAACAAGATCTTCCAAACGGAGCTCAACCAGAAGTTCCCCGTGGATGAGTGGGAAGAAAATGAGTTCGAGTACGTCGGCTGCGAATATCGTTGCGCAGCCGAGGCCATCTATGTCACTCAGAAGAGCTATGTCAACAACCGCATTGGCAAAGTCACCGTCAAGAGTGACCAGAAACCAGATGACCCGGCTACTCCAGAACAACGAGAAGAAAATCGCACCAGCATTGGTTGCATGTCGTGGCTGGCAAAGCAGACTCGACCAGACCTGCAGTTTCAAGTTTGCCAGTCGCAACGAAAGCAGCAGGCGCCAACTGTGAAGGACCTGAAGGAAACCAATCGCTTGGTTAGCGATGCTGTCGCCTTCAAGGATGATGGTCTGGTTTTGAAGAAGATGAAAGAGGAAGATGTCTGCTTCGTGGCATAACACGATGCAGCCTGGGGAAATGTTGGCCCGGAAGAGCACAACGAGAACGATGTTCCCTGGCTTGGAGACCATCAAGTAGCATCCCAGCTGGCCTCTTTGGTGACCGTGGCCGAGAAAAGCTGCTTGACTGCCAAGCAAGGACACTTCTCCGTCATCGACTGGAAAAGCAAAGCTTCTCAACGAGTGTGTAGGTCAACATTCGCAGGTGAGACAATGGCAGCATGCCAGGCATTGGAAGCCACACTATTTCTTCGCAGCCTTTTCCTCTCCTTCGCGAAGGGCATCCATGTGACGGAAGCAGATGCAGGTGCATTAGTCCCTATGCGCCTAGTAACAGACTGCCGTAGTCTCTTTGATCATGTGCACAGGGAGGGCGTTCCTCGAACTCCAGCAGAGAAGAGGTTGGCGATTGATCTCGCCGGTTTGAGGCAGGCCCTGATGGCGGAAGCTCGTCATCAATGGTCAAAGAGCTACGCAAGAGAAGAGACACCTACACCTCAGAAGCCTATGAGACCTCCACTTCACTGGGTACCCACCAATGAACAGCTAGCCGATGTCCTGACCAAACGGATGCGAGCAGTGGAATGGTGGACCACGGTGAGGAAGGGCTTTTTAGCTTTGCCCCTGAAATCCTATGCTGATTGCACATAAAACGTCGAGAGATTTTGAAGGCATGTGAAACTGCCAATTTCGTTTCCATCGACATGTGCCACAGCATTCAGGGATAGAGGTACAAGGGTTTTCGCATGAGTGTGGAAAAGGTTAGATAGGCAGCTGCCATGCTTTGCTTGTGAGAGCACCGTTCTTGCAACAGTACATTTTTGGAATTCTCAATTCAGTCTAGCATATTGCAGCAGTTGCCCAGTGTCGTTAAGTGATAAGTTGCCCAATGTCGTTGAGTGGGGGATCATAGCAAGTGGAAGGGATCCGTGTTTACCATTTGGGCGGCTCTTTCTACTAGGATCAGGTCTTAAGATGATGGGATCCCATCAACAACTGGCATTGAAGGATAACATCATGAGAATCGATTCTGCGGACAATAGCTATGATTTATGAGCTGCCAACACTTCAATTTTCAGTGGTATGTTACTAAGCAACTGGATTTAGCAGCTGAGCGAGGGTAAGCCAGTGAACCAAAAGTTGTTGTACTTTCACTTTCTGGCTTGCATGCTTGCTTGCATGAGACTTTTGGCCACAGATTATGTCTCCAACCACTCGGCTCAAAACAATCTCTGCAAGTTGAAAATACATGCATGCATAGCTACATGTTTTTAGGTATGCATGTATGTAATTTTGATGTAAGCATAGAGTTTGCAAGTTTGTGTTCATGAGTTAGGGAGGGTTAGAATGAAGCATGTGATGTCATGTATGTTTTTGTACCAAACACTGTCTATGCCCCATCAACACCAACATGCAGCGCAGGCTTCGATGTCCAGCCCACAAGGACATCCCAACTGTGGCCCAACCATGGATGCACTACAGAGCAGGAGTGTAGCCGAGGTCCCAGGATTTCTGAAGCATTAGGCACCGCCATGTCATGCCATGTCGTCCGCATATCAAGCCAAAGCTGTCTACGGCGTGGCCAGTGCTGATCTCAGTGGCAGTCCGTGGCGCTGCCCTACTTTTGGTGCCGTTGGAGGTATGCGATTTGTGAAATGTTCGTTGGATAAGGATCGGGCCTATCCTCAAAAAATTGGATGGCGAGAAGACAGAGAGCCAAATACTGAAGAGTTCTTCGATTTTTTTCAGCCGCTCTATTCATTTGTATCCCTTTCTTGCTGCTTAGATGTACTATGGGGAGACCTGCTTGTTTTTGATGCAATTCGAGCGCCAACTCAAAGTTTTGTATGGTTTTCGCTCGCCGTGGAACTGACAAAATCGAGATAGGAGCTCGTTTACAGGGGTCCGGAGCGTTGGTTGACTAATATTTTTCACGGGGGTTGAAACCACCAACAAGTATGCCATTGCCAAGCATGACTACTGTAACCGCTATCAACCATCATTGATTATATAGTCGTTGTTAAGCATCCCGTCGAAGTTTCATTATGAATGAACCCAACCTTGCAGGGTATTGCTGTCATTCTTATAAACAGTTTTTGACTATAATCAGTAGCTACTAGATCAAATCATTCGTAACCCTTCGTGCTGGTGATTCAACAGTGTTTCACATGATATTTTCCATTGTTGTTGGTTCTATCTGGAATATCACGCCCCCGAGTTGACGTTTTTTAGGCACAACCATCCGCTATCACGGTTAACTACGTCACCAATGATCCAGCATTCCTTCACAGTCATTGAACCCATCATTAGTTATCACCTATAATCATTGTAAATCACTATGACCCCGAAGTGTTTGTCATCAAGCAGTATTGAGCATTCTATTGCGCATGATTCTTGTTAACACGTGGATTATTCTACCCAGTATTGACCTCAACCACTTTATCCATCACCAAGTACTATTGGCGGTCATCAAGTATGATTGTTCATCATTGATCACCATTGAACCATCGAATGGCCAGCCTTCACCATCAGTTGACCATCATTAGCCATCATTCAGCACCATGACACCATCATTGATGGTCTTGAAACCAGCATATGGTGGTTTCTTAGCATAGGGGTAGTCATTTATAGCCATATTTTGGGTACCCCTATTTTGAGAAACACCACGCCTTTATTCATCATTCAAAATAGGGGTACGCCCATTCATTGTTCATTCACCAATCATTCATCCACCCACGTCTTTGCACCTTGCGCGACCAGCGGGGTGTTGCGCCCTAGGCATCCCGGGCGGACGCCGCATTGAAGCGCGCAAGCGCACCTCCAGCACTCCCCGGAGGCGAGGGCTCCAGTGGCAGACGCTGGAGTCTTTCAGTGTTGGCAAACAGTTTTTTCCCCAGATAGCTGACAAGCTATAAGGGGTTCTTATTTCTCTGGGGTCTATGCTGGTGTAATTTCTACATAGTTGTTTTTTTCATTGTTTTTTGATTGTCCTGGTTGTTTAGTTTTTCTTGTTTGTTTATTCTTTTAATATTGTATCCACCGTAGCTCCTATGAATCGATTATGATGGATGTGAATTATGACATATCATAAGCAATCAATCGAGTTCTTTGAAAATCCATAATATTAGAATAGATGTAAACAAACAAAAAGGTTTAAGCATCAGCCACCATGATGACTACAAGCTGAGTATCAACAGGCATAGTACTACTTGATCATTTTATCAACTACTATGATGACTTGTCAGTGGTGGTGATTTGAGGATCAATGCAGCATATTCACTTGATTAATCATGGTATTGTTGGGCTTCTTGGTGGTAAGTCATGGTCAGTCATGGGCACCGAGCCAACTATGAGGAATATTCGGATGTTTGTATATAGTGGTTATTGATTTCGCATCAGCTTAGTTGCTTATGATTTGATCGCAGTATGTCTATGATGTAGATCATTTTAGTATCAGCTCAAGAACTGTTGGTAGTATTCCCCATCAATTCCAATATGGATGTTTCTCAAAATAGGGACCCCAAACAATGATTGGTTTATTTCTGTAAATGATAGATTTGGGGCTTGGGGGTATCCCTATTTTGAGAAACCACCATGTCTATGCTTCACTTCTACACACACAATGATCAAGCACCAATTACTTCTTAGTATCAGTTTGTAAGCTGATAACTGACAGTCATAGCGACTTATTCCCCATCATCATTTATTCTATCTACCTATAATTTCAACTCCTTCCAAGCTGACGCTGGCGCTGTTTCAGCGAGTGAGCTGTTGGGCTTTGGAGCCCGAGAGCCATGATGGTTATCAGCTAGAGTTGGCATGAGGATGGGGGATGATCGGGGATGATGGTTATTCTTAGTAGTCATGCATGGTGGTTATACATGATGCGTAGGATTGTGTCACTAAAAGTCCTTGAGTTCGACCAGTTGGTTGCGGGTAAGGCGATCTTATCGCTACCATCAATGCCTGGCTCGTTGCTCACCACGAGGTTTTATAGGTCAACCCAACAGGGCAACACAGGGCCGTCCAGGATCTCAGTACCTGAAAACATCCTGAATTTTCATAGAGATTGTACTTAAATCATGGGATGGTACGATTATAGGATCCCATGGCATGTTAATATGTACTAGGTCAAGTAGGATCATGTTGCAGACAGGTTGATGCTTACGGACTCGTTCTTATGGGAATTCGACGTATGTGCGAAATTCTGATATGATCCAAGGGCGGTTGTTAGTGCACCGCGCTAGATGTTGATTGCCATTTTGGTTTTGGCCGTCACCAAGTATAAGTGGTCCCCTCCAGCTGGTAGGTCATTCACCCTCATGAATAGCCATGATCAACTTCCCCATTGGTGAAGCATGCATCCTTTAATTGATGAATTGAGCAGGGCGTTTACCCAACCTGGTTGCTGGCAAGCCATGGGACCCAAATCCCTTACTAGCTCAACCATGGTGAGGTATCCAACAAGCTGTGAACGATTACCAGGTTCGCCCATGGGTATATTGACGAAGCATGGGCATGAACCATTTCTCACCACTAATCACTCCTCATTGGTTTGTTGATTAATCACCCATTAGGGTACCCAAGCAATCATGGTTCCTAACCATTGTTGGTACTACGAAAACGTAATATTCACTGGTAGTATTGATCATTTACGATTAGCAACCATTGTTCACCATCATAGGTATTAAACCCATGAATCAATTGGTCCAGTACTACCCACTACCACCTCCCTGCTACCGGCTCAAAAGTTACAGCCCATTGCCTATTTACCGACCTGCATACCATTCTACTCACCAACCGGCGATTCCCTACTCCTAATATCATTGTGTAGGCACTACCTACTACTACTACTACTACTGCTACTACTACTACTACTACTACCACTACTACTACTACTACTACTACTACTACTACTACTAGTACTACTACTACTACTACTACTACTACTACTACTACTACTACTACTACTACTACTACTACTACTACTACTACTACTAGTACTACTTCTACTATAGCAATGATAAACATAACAATCATGATAATAACAATAGTGATAATGATGATCATCCTCGCCAAAAAGCTGTAGATCCTCGCCAGGTGCGAAGCCCGAGGACGACCGGTGGCCGTTCCCGAAGCTTCCTGGATCGCGGACCGTGCCCACAGATGGTGGGCTGCCCCGGCCGTGCTTCACCGTGAGGGAAACATGGGGGTTTCTCAAAATTTGGAGCCCAAAAAATGGTTAGTTTATTACGAATAGCTAATAAAGGATGATTTGGGGTACCCCTATTTTGAGAAACACTCATATGGCTAATATAGCTGGTTAATATTGAACAATAGCGGACGATAACTAACAACCAACCAACCAACCCAATGGTTTATAATAGCTGGTTGATGGTTAATAGTAGGGGATGAGAACTAACAACTATAGGGGATACATACCAACTATATGGCGAGTTGGGTCAATATTGACCAAGCAACTAAGGGGGGATAATCACCAACAACCATAGGGGAAACAATGGTTAATGATAGGGGAACCAGGGGTACGGGGTTTTGACCCACAGCCATTTGGCTTTGTAGATGTTCATTAGTGGTGAATGGATGTCAATGGTTCATACTGATTGGTGGTTTGTAGTGGTCAATGACTTGTAGTGGTGAGTGGTTTACAGTTGTTTGTAGCGGTTGTACTGGTTGTTAATGGGTTTGAACTTGAAAATGTTTGGGAAACGATTGCTATGAACATGAGATTGGTTCATCGCGGTTGAAAGAAGTGCCAATGCGTGGTTCAGAAGATCAACTTGCTCACAGCATTTGCCTTAAGACCAATGCAGCCAATGCTCATGGTCAAGAATCACGTGCAATTACTTTTGAATGTCTCAGGTTTGAAAGGGTGCACACTAGCTGAGTCTACAGTTCAGGGTCCTGGTTTGTAGGAGTTTCATTGTTTCACCGAACCCTTGCGGAGCCGAGCCTAGCCCCTGCGTAGCGGATTTTTTTCATGGACAAGCTCATGATTGGATATGATGGGTTCCCTATCATTAACCATTGTTTTGCCTTTTATGGTTGGTTATTATCCCTAGATAATTGGTCGGTTAATATTGACCCAACTCGCCATATAGTTGGTATATATCCACTATAGTGTTAGTTATCCCCTATTCTTACTTATTAACCAGCTATATTAGCCAAGTTGGTTGCTTTCGATAGACATCTCCATGTTGTCGTTCCAAGTTTTCCACCGACGACCGGTGCGTCGCCACTGCAGGGGCCGACGGACAGAAGTGGATGGAGCGCCGGTGGAATCAGCGGGGAGATGCAACCCACGAGGTGACCTGCTGCAAGGCGGGCGGCCCAGTGATGAGTTAGTTTAGTTTAGCCATTAAACATTTTTAAACATCATTAAACATCATTGAACTATATATCATAGTTTGGTTTTATAAGTTAGTTTAGCCGTTGATGCTTGATAGTTTAGCCATAGCACCATGGCTGGTACAAAATGAGGGGTTGAGCGAATCGTTTCACTGCTTGATTTCCCCCATGATGACCAGCCGAATGGTCACGTTTCGGAGCCAAAGCTTGGTTGATGACTGCGGCTGCGTCCAAGCTGGTGCGCTTGTTTGCTGTGGTTGGGTCACGGGCTCGCTGCGTGGAACAAACTGCCATTGTGGCAGTCACTTGTCAACTTCTATGGTGGTTTCTCAAAACAGGGAACCCGACAAATGGCTGGTTAACTACCAGCAATGGTGAATATTGGATGATTTAGGGGGACCCCTATTTTTGACCTATTTTGAGAAACAGCCGTATTGATGAGGTTGCAGGTGCAGTTGTGACACTTCTAGATGAGTAACAACCACGGGTGCTAGTTGGGGGGAAGGCTTCGCCATGATGTAGTGCTTATCATTCGTAACCAATAACCAGTATGTATTTGTAAACCTTGTCTACAGCTGTGGTGTGCCCCGAATCGAGTTAGTGATTCCCCTTCTCCGGGCTGGTGAATCATTGATGGGTTGGGAGTACCGCCATTTATGGACTGCTTGCTCTTTGCTTATCATCCGCAGGCATGGTAAACAAATGCATAGCACGTGATTTCTTCGGCTTTTGGTTTGCAAGCGCCAACAAAGAAGATTTTAGGTAAAGTTTCAGTTACGGATCCGGTTTCAAGTTGGATGGAGCTGTAGCTTATCACAGTTTATATGGGGGTTTCTTGAAATGGGGGAGCCCAACAATCGTTGGTTTATTCCTTTCAATGGTGCATACAAAGGATGATTTGGGGGTCCCCTATTTTGAGAAACCATCATAAGTGTTGTGGTTGCAAACTTTGGGTCCGTTTTGCCGTGGTCGTTTTGCTCTGGTACGTTCTGCTCTGGTACGTTGTGTCTTGGTACGTTTTGCTCTGGTACGTTTTGCTTGGTGCCTCGTGTCTTGGTACGGTCTGCTCGATGATTCACCAGGTGCAAGGTTTATCATCAAGTGAGCTATTGAGTTAGTTCATTGGCAAGGATTTAGCGATGGAGTTATGGCTATTACTTACCCAATGGTTTAGATAGCTATTACCAGCCTGAAACTGTTTTCTATGATTTTTTTCACTTAGTGATATTTTCGTTTCAGCTATCATATCTAGAATAAAAACTGTTCACCCCTAGAGCCCCTAACCCAATGAATTCTACGATATTTTCCTAGGAAACTTTTATCTCAAAATAGAATTAAAGATAACTGTTATGATTAATTTCTAGGAAACTGTTCTCAACCCAACCAGTTTACCCCTAGAGCTCCGCTCACCGCGAAACCGCGAAGCGAGATCACTGGGAGGTGCTTCCGAGAATCCTGCTGCTCACCCGTCACCTGGCTGGTTGGGAGCTACAAGTGACGGCGCCCAAGATAGCGAGTCGTTGGTTTAGAAGTAGGGCAACCAGTGGCTTCGATAGCTGATGCAACTGTCGTTGAATGGCTTATCAACTAGAGATGGTATATATCAACTGGATATCAACTAGATATGGTAGGTATAGCTAGCTTGCTAAATGGTGAATCTTAACCAGCTTCAACAATTTTTAGGCGCCGCCTTGTTGTTGGAGGTATCCCTATACCCTTTTCATTGGGGAGTGAATTGGAGGTGAGCGCGACAGCTAGTCCCTAAGACGTATGCCAGCTGGAGCTATCAGTATTAAGTTGAAGACTCAGGTTTCATCTCAAAAAATCTCCGCTTATATACTGTGGGCTAAGTGGGAGTGGGTTGTTGATACGTATCTTTCCATTATTGACCATTGTTAGTTGACCACGAACCATTATCAATCAGTGTTAACCATGAATGTTAAGCATTCATAGCTGGCTTCTATGACTGGGTGTTCATCATTCTGAGTTAGTCTGGCTCGTCATTGATGATAATCATAGCCAACTGTTGTTGAAGATGATGTTCTGTTCATGGCCGGCTAGCGGCTAGAATCGCTCACTATGGTCATCATTGACAATTCGATCTTTAATCAATTGCTAATTAATCAATAGACAACTATGGTTCCTCATGATATTCTGTTCACTAGTGATGGTTAATCATGCTGAATCATGGGGTTTACCATTCGCAGCGCATTCTTGACACACTGAGCTATGGAGGTATGCTTTCACCCCCAGGTCAGTCCCGCTGACTCTGGAGCGCCCGCGGCCCACTACGTGACTCGGGGGCATTGGAAAGATGATGATGATGATGATGATGATGATGATGATGATGATGATGATGATGATGAACATGACAGTGTTCCCTCCGGAGTTCTTGATTGATCATTGCTGAGCCTCCTCGGTTTGAAGTGGCTACAATCTGATCCATGAGGAAGCACCTTAGCATCCCCAAGTTGTCATCATTTTCACGTTGGGAGACCAGCATTTTTTTGGCAAAGCTGTGGCAAGCTCACCCGAAAGCTTCCGAGGCCTCACAAGCTGAAGGCGGAAGCGACCGAGCAGAGGTTCCGTTCTCTTCCGTGGCTCCGGTTTCGTCTCCGCGGAAGAAAGAAACTGATCGCCTTGAGTGACAAATGCAAATTACTTGGCAACTGACCTTGGTGAATCACCAGTGAAGAAGTGATCTTTGGTGATTCAACTGATAACTTAATGGCAGCCACCAAATGAATTTTGGTTGAAACCCGTCCGTGATCATGTTGGGGCTAGACAACCTCGGGGATGTGAAGGAGCAGAGGTATTTTTGTGGGTTATCAGGTTGGTCAAGTCAACAACAAGCAAGTTTACCCAACAATAGCCAAGATAACTGCCTGGTGGTTTGAATCATTTTTTATTTTCCCTAGTTCCAACAAATTGGTTGGTTGGTTGACTCATAATTCTCATAGGGGTTGAAACCACCAACCAGATAAAGCAGTATGAACGAACCAGAACAATCACCAACAACCAACCAACCAACCAACCAACCATAGCATCCATCAATTGACCAACCAGGGTTCGCCTTCATGCACCGGATGCACATGCAATTAACATGAGTCCAAGCCAAGCTCCACCGCAATGTTGAGTGACGCGCATCAACATAAATCGCCATAAAACTAATGTCTTCAACCAACATTGAGCCAACATCCGCTCTTTTTTCAGCCAACTGAATCACTTTTTTGGTGACCGAAAGGAGGTAAAACCAATGTCTTTAACGCCTGAAGCAACCCTGCTGCGCTGCAGGGTCCCGGACAAGCGCGAAGATGCAACGAGTGCCGCAGCGACAGCAGCAAGCACAGCGCGGCCCGCGAACCCGCCGCGGCCCAGTACGTCGCTTGACATCTGAGGATCTGGGGGATATGATATAAGACCATGGTGTGGTGACCATTGGTTGTTTGTACCATGATTAATTTCAGTATATATCTGTCATTTGGGGACCATGAATTTCCACGAACTATGCTTGTTTCTTGGAGTCAAATTGTGCTCAATGGTAATTGATTGTTGAGCATGCTGGTTGATGGGCTCTGTTTCATATCTTGACAGCTAGACTGCAGCTAGACCATTCTGTTCATTTTCGGGATGAAAACGGAGCTTGCTTTTGGGGGACAGCCAAGTCCAACAACTGGCCTCCCAAGGCCAGGATCATCACAGTGGGTTTGGGTGACATCCGCAGCTTACATGGTTTGGATTTTGGTGTCCTGCCTTTGTTTCCTGATTCTTGTGATTGTTGTCGTTGTTGTCGTTGATGTTGGATGTTTTTTCCATTCAGTTTGATTCGGCATACTGCACTATATACTATTTGTTGTTTGGTTGCTTTCCATTTGTCACTCAAGTTTTGTTTTGGTGTTCCTCCAAAGGTATGGTATGTGTGATTATGTCGAAGTCGAAAAAAACAGATCGAATCATTTTCCGCGGAGTTTGTACTTGTGTATTTTCCCCAACAATTGAATCTACGACTCAACTGAAATGTTTCATTGGCAACCCGTTTTCATTTTCTCCAAGCATGTTGGCACTTCCTTGAACCTGGCCTCTTATTACCATCGAAGAGTTCATTTTCCGAGTGTAGTGCATATTTAGCCTTAAGAACCTGGAAAGCAGACAAATGATGTTGCTTTCTGGGGTGTTGCTTGAAAGGAGGCTCACGTCTAGAGGGTTGACAGAAGCGGTGCAATTCAGCCTTTCAGGGTGGAACCAAGGGTCGATTTATGGTTCGGTGGGGTGTCATAGCCTTCCAGCCCGATCTTTGGGAAGCCCTGAGGCCGTGCATGAACAGAGGCGATGGAGTCAGATACTCGAGATGTAATGTCCAGGCTGCACCAAGAGGCTTCACAGCTTCACAGTTGGCAAGTTCTGATGCAGAAGTCCTCGTCGTCGTCGTCATCATCATCATCATCATCATCATCATCATCATCATCAGCACCATCACCATCATCATCATCATCACCAGCATCATCATCACCAGCATCATCGTCACCATCATCATCATCATCATCATCACCAGCATCATCATCACCAGCATCATCGTCACCATCATCATCATCATCATCACCATCATCATCATCATCAGCATCATCAGCACCATCACCATCATCACCATCACCATCATCATCATCATCATCATCACCATCATGATCATCATCATCACCATCATCATCATCATCAGCATCATCAGCACCATCACCATCATCACCATCACCATCATCATCATCATCATCCTCATCATCATCATCATCACCATCATCATCGTCATCGCCATCGTCATCATCGTCATCGTCGTCATCATCATCATCATCATCATCATCACCATCATCATCATCATCACCATCATTATCATCATCATCACCAGCATCATCATCACCATCATCATCATCATCATCATCTTCATCATCATCATCACCATCACCATCATCATCACCATCACCATCACCATCACCACCACCACCATCACCACCACCGTCATCACCACCGTCGTCATCATCATCATCATCATCATCATCATCATCAGCCATTTGGTTGGTGGTTTCAAATCTCTTAGTCCCTTTCAACCTGGGGATGAGGGCTTCTATTCGACCAGCTTGGCACGTGACAACCACCAACTGAGAGAACGCCAGGAAGACACAGCTGGCAACGTGATGTTTTTTGTGATTACACGCCATGGTGACCCATAGCAATCATGCTTAGCAATGTTTGATAAAGGCCCAGTACTGATTAATCATGTTGCCAACTAATGGTTGTTTCTAACAATCGTTTACACAATAGTAACTCTAACGGTTAGTAATTATTCAGGAAAATTGTTGGTGTGATGGGCTAGCCATTTCTGGTTTGTGGGAGGCTTCTTATCGTTTTTGAAGGACGTTTTGTTGTTGTGACAGTTGACTAATTCCAACCAGCCAAAAATAGGCAAGGAGGGCCCCATCCTCCTGATGTTCACCTAGGGCAACAGGGTTTGACCCACAACCACACCAGGCATTCACGAGGCATTCTGACGGCACCATCGATCAGCTTGATGGGGATTCTGCGGGTTCTAGCAGTGACAATCAGTAGGGGTAGTCCCAATGGAGCAAGAGCTGACTCCGAATGGAGCCCCAGCTTCCCTGGCCCCCATACCCTGAGCATCGCCCCTCTTTCCAAGTGGTGACATGAAGCCATGGTTGGAGGGTCAGTTCACTCACCGAAAAACAGGAGCATCTGCCAAGGCCTAAACCCCAGGGTGTCCGGAGGCCTGACATCCTGCGCCACGCCTAGGCCCGACGCAAGCGCATCAGTTCCGCTGGGCGTCCCCAGGGGCGGCCCTCCAACAGCAGTGTGCGGCAGCCAGGATGGCGCTGGCAGCGAAGCGGGCACCAGCTGTCAGTGGCGAAGCCATGGGAACCACATGGGAACCACGATCCACCACCAGCCTAGCGTATTGATAAGCTGATCTATGGCCAGCTTGGCATGAAAAATCGACTGCTGACCAGCTCATCAACCAGCCTAACCAGCGACAAACTCATACAGCTAGCCAGTATCAAGCACCATTCGCCAGCTTATTGACCAGCATACCCATTAGCAGCTCATGAACCACCGTTATAGAACCATGATAAACTGCATCATTTGCCAGATTCACCACCTCAGCTATAAAACCATCATGTCAGGACCGCGGAGTGTTCTGAGGGCGTTGAACCCCCAAGAATAGGAAAGGGGCGGAGCAGCGCCGAGATTTGTGAAAAACTTCGAAGTATACTATCCCAAAAAACATAGTTGAACATGTCATATGTTCAATTCAGATATGGCTATGGGTCAATATTAACCAACCATAATGTTTGACCCACAGTTATCTTTCTTTATTGCTGGGCTGATCATCCCGTTTTCTTCGCCGTCGATCATCGGTTGTGGGATCTTCTCTTTGGGGTGTACCGCTCTACCTCTGAGGTGGGGATGAGGATGTTCCAGCTGGAAAGAATCTTGGCTGAAAACCACCGACCATGGAATGGAGCGGAAACAACCAAGCCTGAAGTCGTGGAACGGTTGGGAGATCCAACAAGCATTGGATGTCTTAGTTATCTCAGCCTTAGCATTCAAGATTTGGACTCCATGGTTTTGCGAGATGCCCCTTCAGAATATCGGAGCCTGGACCCGTTTTGTCTCCTCTCGATTAGTTCAAGTGGAACATGGTCAGACATGTTGAACAATCTCGGAAGACAGCTATGGCTACGGAGATAAATTCACCGTAGATAATTCAAGATGGAGGGGTGCTCAGTCGTAGCAATGGGAAGCTGTTGCTACCTTAAGTTTGGTGAGTAGAAAACCACTCACCAAACTTGACAAAGATGCTTCGCATCTTGACTGCTTGGTGGTTTCGAGCTTTTTTTCAATCGAAATCTCCTCTTCCTCTAAGCCTAGAGGAATCCTTGTTGGGATTTCCCTCTACCATGTTGGGATCGAAAACAAGCCTTCCTGTACCATGTCTTGTTGGGATTTTCCTTCGGGCCTTCCGTAGCTCACACTTCCCTGCTTGGATCTCAACTTTGATCAGCTGTTGGGGGTCGAAACCCACACGTGAAATGATTCAAATGAATAGATCCCCAACTGGCTTTCTTTCTGGAAAGATTCTTCCGAATTTCTACGCTTTCATTTCTGATTCTTCCAAATGTGTCTGAGATTGGAGCATGGATTGGCATGAGATTCACCTTGCATGCCTGGTATGTTGCTTCACATACCTCCGACTTGGCTGGTCATTGCTTGGCATGGGATTCACCTTGGTTACCTTGGGGGACTAAGTCGCAGGCCCAAAGCCTGCTTGGCATCAGATCCCCTCTGGTTGACGGTTGGCCGCATGGTTGGATATGGTTGATTTTTTGGAATGATCAAAGACTGGTGGAAGTTTTCTGGAGTAATAATGGACTGGCCGGTGGTTCGATCACCACATTTTCTGATTTTCCCCAGTATTTGGGATGACTGATTGACGAAACAATTGTCACAGGGGTGGTTCAACCACCAGCAGAGATGGCTATTCATGACTCGCCCAGATGGCGCTGGCTGGGCATCGATGAAGTGCTGGATCTACTATGAGTTGAATTATCCCAGTGACTATGCCCTTGTAAATGGGCATGGTGTGTAGGTGGTAGATATTGGTTTCTTCAGCCGTTTGGCGATCCCCAAAATGGTTGGTTTATACCTGTATAAAGGCTTCATATCAAGGATGATTTGGGAGTCCTCTATTGAGCATTTTTGAGAACACTCATATGGTACATTACTTGATCACTGGACGAAGGTAGCGGTAGATTCAGCTTGTGGTAAACTATACCAAGCCAGCTTACGAAATCCATGGCCACAGTTTGACGACTCATCGTAGCAGTAGGAGTTTCTACAGGCATTAATTATAGTAGTTATTGACCATAGTCTCATAGTCATGAAGGGTGACGATAAATCATAGCCACATAGTAATTAACCAGGGTCATGAATCCCATGGCTTTGGGCCATCCATTTCATTAACCATTAGTCATGAACCATGGCTCTGAACCATAGTTACTTTATAACCATAGTCATGCCCTTCAATGACCATAGTTCATGACCATAGTTATAGCCATTAGTCATGAACCATAGTTACTTTATAACCATTGTCATGCCCTTCACCATTCTTATTAGCCATACGATTTCACCACGGCTATCAACAATCACAGGGGCGCGTTGTGTGCCCTGCAAGGTCGACTGCTGGGCAATCACCGTGCTGGTGACGAGGAGAAGGCGCTGATCTCGTAAGGTTTAAGCCATAGATCCATCAGGGACCCCAAAGTTATGGATGCTTTATTACTATGAATGGTCAACATAAGGATGATAACTGGTGGGTCCCCGATTTTGAGGAACACCCATGTACCGTAGCTAAGGATATACTTCGGGATGATCATAACTGGTGATTCTCAATCAACAGCGGGGAATGATCTGCCTTTGTAACTCTGGTGATTTCACTGATGGCGAAATTTTTGAAGGAATCGCAGAAGCTCAGCAATCCCCCGTAGCGTTCCAGTGACGCCGCAAGAGGAATTTCCAAGCAATTTTCAGGAAGCGAGGTTTAACATCAGGGGACTACCGCTGTGGGGGATTGGTGGGGGGTTCCCCTAAAAAAATTGATAAATGGGGGTTTCAGGGCGATTATGTTTGTATGTTGCCTGTTATGGTTTTATGTTGAGGTTCAATGTTTGTTCCTTGGTTTTGATGTTTTTTCAGGTGGAGTTTCTTGGGATAATTTATCAAAACTTTCACCATGATATTCTGAATGAAGGGGGGGGCAACTGTTGTGATGGTCATAGTTTTTCTGGGGTTGCCACCCGTCTCCACGCCCGCCTTGCTTGGATGACATTCTCATCATCTCTCTTCATGTCCGGGGCGCCCAGACGGAGGTTTTCAACAAGCAATGACAGCGGTGCTTGACAGCGTTGAGTTCAATCCATGGAACATACGATGATCACGCATGACATAGGTCAAAACCTTCGGTACAATCTTAGGATAGATAGATAATGAAAGATATATTAAAGCACATGCTGTTGCCAAATTCAAGGGATTTGAGGGTTCAATAGTGGCACAGGGTTTTGACACCCTTTCTGATGGTTTGAAAGGGTACATTTTAGCATCGTTCTTCGGTCAGACATCTGCTGGCTGCGCAATTTTTTCTGACCAAGCTAGGTTTTCGGCTCCCGTTTGGAGTTGTATTGCGCTTGTTTCACACTGCTTCTGGATCATGGCTGGAAAGCATACTAAGTGTTTGCTTAGCCTTTCCTGTTGCAGCTACACGAGCGTCTTCACCTCTGTGTGCCAAGCGGATTATGATGGCTGTTGTGGCGTCACTCTAGTGAGACTCACTTTGGCACTCGCTTTGCTTGTGGCCATCTCTGCCCAAATTGGTGGCTTGATTGCTTTGTTTCTCAGCTATATGCAGGCAGGTTACGGTTACAACTTGGATTCTTTGCGGGTGATGTTGGTGGCAGCCTTCAGTTTCAAGGTGCTTTGTGACATGTTGAGACCATTGATATCATCTCCTGGATGATTGCCGCAAGAAAGCTGGAAGATCCTGAAGATCTGGAAGGAGGTGAAAAAAAAGTCTTGCTTGGCTGTGAAGGCAAGCTTTTTGGCTACTTGGATTTGAAGATGTGTTTGTTTGTTTTTGTTTTCTATTGAAGCATTTCGGGATACTGGGAATGTCCTTGTTTTTCTGGTGATGCATCTTGTTGGTAAGTCCAAGGTATTGTCGTTCTCATGATTCCTAAAATGACCATGGAATGCGTTCTGGGAATGTTCGGCAACCATTGCATTCTCCTTGCCCCGGACCATCCTACCGCATTTGTGACGTGCTTGTACGTGATCCTACTGAGCGAACTGGACGAGCTCATCTACAACTCCATGGCGCCCCAGGGCGTCTTGAAAAAAGTGAAGCCGGTGACCATAGAGACCCACTTTGGCAGAACGGTGTATCTATTGATTCCGCCCATTTGCAAAGTGTTGCTGTCGCTTGTACTTTACTTGATCTTCTCGCGTCACTTTACTACTCTGGGAATAGTGAAAGGGGTTATGATTGAGGGACACTACTGAAAGATCTGCTTCGAGAGCCAAAAGTCGAAAGTGGCTTTCGGCCGAATGGTCGCCAGCCTGCTGACAATGCTGGTGGCGGTGGCTGTGCTTTGATGGTAGATTTCTGTTGTGGAAATCCAGATTTCAACCCCCCCACAGGTCAATATTTCCGTTTCGGAAATCTATATTTCCAACTCGGGACTGGGGACTAAATATGTAGAATTTCCAAGTCGGAAATCTCCATTTCAGTTTCGGAAATCTTCAATTCGAAGACGGAAATCTCTGCTTCAGTTGTGGCATTTCAGACTGACATTTTGCACAGGTCATTTGTGTCATAGAAACCGCATTTTGCTTGTCGCTGTCTCGTGGAAAATGTTGCTGTCATTTCACTTCATTGGACGGGTGGTTTTGTGAAGGTTGGCAATGTAAAGGACGACGCGCACAATCTGGTCAGTTGCCCATTTCTACCCAAATCCATTTCCACCCCAACAGCAATGAAACTTGTGCCACGTGCTCCACGCCGAGGTCAAAAAGACATGTCTGACTTTGACCTCTGGAAGGTTCATTCCAGCATCGGTCATTCAAAAAATGTTGAAAAAGGGTTGAAGCAAAAACATCAATTTAAATTTGAGTGGATGAAATCTTTGCGGGGGTTGATTTTTCGACCCAGCCCTCGGGGTATATAAACATACATATCCGTTCATACCCATCACACATCACACATATTCTCCCGACCCCTCACTTCATTCATCCTGTCCTTTCAGAAGGGAAACGCAGGGCAAATAATTACGGTTTTGACCTTGGAACAAATTATTGATAAAAAATGCAAAAAACACCACTGGGAGGGCGCGAACCGCTCTGTGTGCGGAAGTTTCCAAGCATACCCCTAGTTGGTGTTTGGTGGATAGATTTTTATTTATATAGTTTATCCAGATTTTCTGATTGCTTCGCACTGCCGCTGACCTCAGCCATCAACGACGTGGTTGGCGTCCCCAGCAACAAGCACTCACAACACTGACATAAGATTTATGAGACATTACTGACATAAAATCTATGAGACACTCACCACAACATCCAACGCAAGACCCAAAAACACTTAAAGAAATAGCGCCTTATAGAATTAAGAATTGATTATGCCCTGTTTTATGTATATTGATGGTAAAAAAACAAAAAATGGATGAGGACATCTTCGACCAGATGGTGCACTGCACTCCAGCAACCTCCAGTCCAAGACCCCCCAATGATCCACAAGATGGCAACCTGACGGAACTTATGACAAGAAACCCAACGACCCAAAAATACTTCTCAACATACTATCAGAAGAAATTATCAACCCCTTTCACCTGTCCCGACTGCGGACGCACCATTTCATCTAAATCCAATTTATCAAAGCATCGTAAAACCAACATTTGTATGAAGAAGAGATGCCAGTGTTGAAATCCAACATTTTCAATAACAATCATTTTTATTGAGAAGTTTTTCATGTTGAGTTCCAACCCCAATCCCAGAAATTCCAACAGACAACCAAAGCCCAAAAAATTACTTAAAAACTTGCCACCTTATAGGGTAAGGAGAAAATGGCAGAGGATCCAAGGTTGAAACATTTGACAGATACATTTTATATTAAAAATCAATCAGACAACCAACCCAATCAACCGCAACATCCTCAACAAACAATTCACACTGAAAACACCACCATAGTCATCATAATGTCATAGTCATCAGATAGCGGGAAGACACCTGACAACAAGAGCATAGCGAGGAAGAGCAGTATCATTGTGTGGTAATCTCCTCAGGTAGATCATGAAACTCCTGAATCACCCCCGTAGCCTCTACAAGAATCATCATTGTTGACTCACGGGAAATCCAGATTAAGAGGAGCTCTTCGATGGGGCCAGCTCTTGGGATCTTACTTGGGATGGCTTAGGCAGTGGTGGTCTATTAAGGGCTGGATCTACCAGCATTGCCATCCTTGTGCCAGCCCCACCACTGGGCCGTTGTTGCCGGTGCTTGCTCTCAGGGTGGTGCCGCCAGCGAAGCTCAAAGAGTGAGGTGCTGACCCTGCTGTGGTGCTGGAGATGGGACCATGGACCTCCAAGATGGCACACCTCCGGGTGCTGGCACTGATCATCTAGGAGCTTGAGAATTGTGGGTAAAGGTGCCATAGTAAACATACGATGTGTATATTAAACATTTACAATGTGGGCCCCTCACAAAACCATTCATATAAGGGTGAATTAAGGGGCAAAAGGGTTTAACCCAACTTGGAACTGGGGGATCAATTTGTAAATGATTGTTTTTCAAAATAAGGGTACCCCCAGATCATCCAATATTGCCATTTTACAGTAGTAAACCAACGATAACTTTGGCGGTCCCTAGGACATGAGAAACACCAAAAATATTCCAGGGTTTTCTGGATGCCACTGTGAGCTACTTGATATACCCCACCAGTTCCCAAAGAACATTCAGCAACCCCTTGAGTTTCCCTTGTGCCACTGTATGTCCATCCAGCATCGCTGGATTTGGAAGCTAAGCACCGCTCTTTTCCAGCATGTGTTGCTTGGCACCAGCACCAAACAGTTGTTTCGTAGGGTTTTCCCAGGCATTTCTCACGGTGTTTTGGAGCATTTTTTTTGCAGTTTTTCAGACTTTTTCAAGGCATCATCACAGGTGAGACAAATTCATTTCAATCGCCGTGGCGTTGAAACGAAGGCCCGCGTCCTCCGGAAGCCGCGCACATCCCACGGCTGCTGGGTGGCCCAAGGGAGGCTGCAGTTTTGCTTCGATTGGTTTTAGAATGGTTTGGGCTGGGTATGATATCATCATCAGATGAATTGGTTTCAATCATCTAGACAAATCATAAAACGAGCTAAAATCTAGTGATTATATATTTAGTTATGATTTATTCGAACCATCTCAAATGAGCTGAACCCTTCTAAATGGTGAATTGGCCGTTTTAGAATGGTTTCAGTTTTGGAATGGTTGGAGGGAGATAATGAGCTGATGATAAGAGCCAGTAATAGCGAATAATTGCTGATAGGGGCTAATA
The DNA here is from genome assembly GCA_009767595.1 of Symbiodinium kawagutii. Classification (NCBI taxonomy): domain Eukaryota; class Dinophyceae; order Suessiales; family Symbiodiniaceae; genus Symbiodinium; species Symbiodinium kawagutii. Next base: position 499,661 of record VSDK01024487.1, read on the forward strand.
ATAATAGCGAATCAATGCTAATACTGCTTAACAATGGCAAATGATGCTTAATAGTGGTTCAATAATGGTTCTTTGGAGAAGTTGCGAATTTTCAAAAGTGCTCAATAATGGCTCTTAATTAGTGAACTAATTCATAGCTGATGAAGAGCTAATAATGTCAAAGACGGCAATAAATGATGGCTAAGCATGAACCCATTGCAGTTGGGCAGTGTCGCAGTTATAGCTGACTAATCAGCATTAACCATTAGTAATTCATAATGATAAGTAAGTAATGGTGAATGATAGTTGACTGGTTGTTAGTCGTGCTTACTTAGTGGTAGTTCGTGGTAGTTGATGATGGTTAATAATGGTCAATCACAGGGGGTAACAAAGAACCCACAGTGACTTACATTGCTTAACAATGGCCAATCATGGTTGATGATTCTTGATAGTGATGTATTCACACGCAAATAACAACCATAAAATCATGACATGTTTGGTTGTTAAGGTATCATGGCTAATAGTGATATCATTTACCATTATGGTGTTTGGTATGTCCGTGCAGAAAGAAGGAACACCATGGTTATACAACGGGGATACCAAACATGATGATGAAAGTGGTGAACTGAAGGTCTAGCAGGTGAAGCGCCAGGTTCATAATGTTTTGGATATGTTGATTGACTGTTGGGGTAGGCGTTATTGATCCAGCACCTGAAACCCATGATTATCAATATCAGTAGGGAACATGCAATCCGTATTTATTACCAAGCATCACTCAGCATTGTTAAGGCATTAGTCATGATTGGTCACCAGTTTCGGCAAAACAAATATGACAGTGGCTGGAGATCTGACTAAGGAGGGCGTAACCAGTTATGTAGGGACATCCATATGAATAAATCAACCATATTTGATCTATTTGCAGTTGAGTGCGGCGGGGTTTATTTGTTAGTATGTGGTTTTGTCCAGTTGCATGGTTTACCCCCAAGTGACTGGCAGATTCCCCAATGCATCGATGCTCATTCTTCCGATTATTGCCCATAATTGCTTTGATTTTTACGTTTCGTTTCTGATTACTTGTTCCTATTATTTGTCCGTAGTCCATCACTATTGTTATCACTATTGCGATCATGGTCACCGTTTTTTTCCTGCCTATTACACTCTGGTAATCTAACATAGCAATGGAAGGTCACGATTCCCAATCGGGAAACAATCTACAAATGGCGGATTAACCATTGCCATGTTAGATCACCGGAGTGAGTGACTTCCAATTATTCCAGTGCCTATGTCAACTACTAACTAGCTATTGTGTTAGATCACCAACTAACCAATCCAAATGTTATGTATGGGTTACATCACCAACTAGATCACCAACTAACTAATCCAACTCACTAACTAATCCAACTAACTAAGTAATCCAACTAACTACTCCAACTAACTAATCCAATCACTGACAAATCCAACTCACTAACTAATCCAACTCACTAACTAATCCAACTAACTAATCCAAATCACTGACAAATCCAACTCACTAACAAATCCAACTAACTAACAAATCCAACTAACTATTGGTTAGATCACCTTTGCAATTTCAAATCCAATCACTCCTGAGTGACTCTGAACTCAGGGGAAGATCTCATCCAAACTCATTGAAGAGGCGCGTGGCTGAGGAATGGCTGTTTGATAAGTAGCACGGAGCTTGGTTAGTTGGCTTGGATTAGTTGGTTGATGTTGGTTGGGTGGGTTGGATTAGTCAGTTGGTTGGTATGAGTTAGTTGGTTGGTATGAGTTAGTTGATTAGTTGGATTGGTTGGTTGGTTGGGACTTGGGTTCTTGGCACTGCATTTGCCGGGTCTTGCTGGGTTGCGCTTTCTTTGAGATCCTCATCTTCAACCGGGGCTGACGGCAGGCAATGGAGATGTGCCGACAGTCTCAAGCAGGGAGCAGCGCAGTGGCTCGGATGTGCAGCGCAGTAAAGGGGAGTAAGGGGGGTAAGGGGAAGCCACCATTCAGAGTGCAGTGGTTGGTCATGGTTGGTCATGGTCGGTCATGGTTGGTTATGGGTGGTCATGGTTGGTCATGGTTGGTTATGCTTGGTCAATGGGGGACTTCGTTTTGGACATTCTTGGAGCTATGGACATGCACAAGGGGGGAGCAGCAAACAAGGATGAGGACAAGGATACTTGCGATTGACTCCTGCAAGATAGATCAAGGAATGCTGGCTAATGACAATGTGCTTGGAACATGATTCAAGCGAGAGAGAGCGGTTGGAGTTTTTTGGGACCCATGTTTTGGCAGGTTCGGTCCGATATCGCTATACCGGGTCGCCATATCTTTTCCCAGAAAGGGAGATTTAGATGGGCTTCAGTCACTGGGCAATTGGCCACCCAGCAAATGGACAGCAATTTGTTCTACACGGCCGACGGCTGCGCGAGGCAATTGAACGTGAGCCTTTGGATGTAACTTTGGAAAGTGATTGCATTGTTCATACTGTTCAGTGCAAAGATTTCATTCATTGAACAGCAGGTGTTTGAATCAGCAAGAGAAACATGATCAATTTCTGTTGCCACATTGCCAGAAGACAACCCACAAAGAGCGGGAATACCACATCGATTATATAAAGAAAAAACGTGTGGGATACATGAAGCGTGGCTAAAAAGCAAGACAACTGAGGCATACTACTGGAAGAAAGCGCTATCTTGCATGAAGCTCTCCCTGAACTTGACCAACTTCAATAGTCCAATCATGCCATGCAAGCAGTTCATAATGAAGGAACAGAATGGTGCTTGTTTTGCAGCACATGATCATCATCTAGCCAAGCAGCTGGTATGTTGACCTTTAATCGTACAGGGCTGTAACAGAACTGTCGCATTGCCACCAAGTCATCACTTTTTGGAAGTTAATTCAGACACTGTATTCCATTCTCATTGCTGGCTGTGGGTCAGTTCACCCTGTACCCCTGGTATGCCATCATTCACCATTCCATTCCCTATTTTTTTGATTATTACCCCCTACTATTCATAGTTGATATTCATCCATAGCCATATGAGAAAAGGGCTCTCACTCTGCTGTGAGTTGAATTCTTGTGGTTGTTCCAAGATAGCGATTATAGATAGAGAATGCAAAACAGTATATATCAATATTGGGAAAAAGTGAATAATAAGATACATCGTCTTTTTGCAATATGAATAGATTAATGATTAGATATGATCATATGATCAGAGGAATACATGTGATATCAGAATCAGAATGATTTTAATGGCAGCGGACGGGGCTTGTAGAGCTGATGCGTTAAGATAAAGTCATACACAGAGAAATGTTTGAATGTTGATAGCAGCTGACTGTTTTTGAAGCTGCTAGATTTGGCAATGAGATAATCAAGGAAATACAAACAATGTAATAATCTTTAAGTACCTAGATGAGATGATTCTAATCTTAATATATATTAAAGTACAAACCAAATAAAGTTTAGAATAAAGAGGTTAACAAAAAATAAGGACAGCCTTTAAAAACTTATTGATTAGGTAGTAATAGTCAAGATGGATCAATCATAATCAAATGTCATTGGATTAATCAGATGGAATAAGCCAATAGTGAGAGGCCATCAGTAATAAGCTTAGCGGTTTATAGATTGGTAGTAAGCTGGTAATAAGCTGGTAATAAGCTGGTAATACACGAATCAATAGATCAGGGAGGTTTCCCCTGGGCACCAGGCGACGGTGTGCAGCGCCACCGAAGCTGTGGAGGTGCTTTCGGTCCATCGAACTGGTAGTGAGCATGGCCAAGGGAGATCAACCAACGGCCGTAGGTCTGGGGCTTTCCCAAGTCAGTCAGGTGTACCCCGAGGCCAATCATCCAGCATATTCACCGTTCGTTGTTATAAACCATCCGCAACTTTGGGGTAAGAAACACTCTTGAATATTGATGTTCTTTCATGTTTGGGGACGATTGATTGGACTGACAAATATCTTTGACACGGCGTTTTGCACCACCAGCCAGCAATGGTTGGAGAATTTCAAGTAGCACCAGCGTCCGTCCTTGGGACATCTCTCAACTGGATCAGTACTTTTGGTATCGCACGAAGCTTTGAACATTGACAAGATACCGTTGGAAGCTAGCAATGACTTGTGTGTGAATTCAGCAAAATCTGCGCTGAAATCATGGTATGCACTTTGGGTCCTAGCCAGAAACTTAGATTAGATTCTTGTTGTTTGCGGAAATCGATGGACTTACCATCAGACATAGATTCTTGCGTTTTCAATGGGTTTGCCATCAGAATCCACGAACATTTGAAATTTTGCAAGGGATCAACAGCCACAAAGACTTGGTGGTGGCTTCCTGCATGCCACGCCTGTGGGATGGCCACCCATACCCTGTGCAGGTTCCAGTTTCTGCTTCTCCTCCACCTGACCAATTGGAAAGGCTGGATGCTGGGCCACTCCCGCAACCGAAGGAGTAGCGAGTAGTAAATAAAGGTTGGATATGCTTGGATAGCCAACTAATTCATGGCTAACAACTAGTGATTGGTAAGTCAAGGTTAATCATGATTAGCCAGTTCATGGCTAATGATGCCGGTTTCATGACTAATCATGGTTAGTAATACTTGAACAGCGGTCATTGAACAATCGTGGATGATGCTTGTCCGTGGCAAATCATGACTCCCGGTGGTTTCTTGTTGGTGGTTGGTAATTGACAGTGCTGGTTGAGATTGGGCAACTGAGTTTCCGACAGTTTCTTGAGGACAGGCAACAGTCCCGCTACATGAAACCATTAAAAAGCAGTGTATAAGTCATCCTGAGAGTCTGCATTTTGTTGGGTAGCTCACGATCTATGGTAAACCTGAATGTACAGCTTGACCGTTGTGTGAGTGGATGTCGTGTGCAACATCTATGGCCCACCCCGCTTCTTTTTTCATCTGAAAGTGTCCAGGTTCATGGAGTAACTGCGGCATGGTTAAAACGTTGTTGGTGTCACCCCGCCATGCCACAAGTTGCCGCCAGTTGACTTCTACGCAGTTCATGGTGATCAACAGACAAGATGGATGAACAGTGCTGAACAAACATCAAATGTTGCCTTATATGAGCGTTAATCATGGGTCAATCTACGAATTCGTGGGGAGATTACCACAATAAGGTCTACTGAGACCTGTGCTGACTAAGTTTTTTAGCAGCTAGGTGCCAGCTCGGAGAATCTGAAACTGCAGTTGTACCATTCTGATGGATACAGTCAAGTGCTTCATGCGTGGACAGATGTTTGGTGAAGGATGTTGAGGTTCGGACAGATCTCGATGACTCGGCGCAGCTACCGCCACCTGTCGGCGAGGCCCAATGCACCCACTCCGGAGCAGACCAATCATTGGTTGCAGGTGCAGCGGCGAGCCTGCTGATCTGGTGGCAACGGGGCATGCCACCAGCTTGTTTGGACAAGGATACGGAGGCAAGTTGGTAGCGTTTAACGGATGGTTCATAGTGGTTGCAGTACAAGTGGTCAGTGATGGCGAAGGTTCAGAATATCTAATGCCTTTAATTCTTGAGGATGGTTGTTAATAATTGAGCTTCTGATGGTTGGTGATGAGATGATTCTTGAACCATGGTGAATGACTGGTAATATTGTTTGGTCATGGGTAATGATGTTTTGATTGGGAATGACACATGAACAATGGATATCTATGGTCAGTATCGACACAAATCAATCATCTAATATATTCATATTCATACAAGGTGGGCCCCTAATAGTTACAAGCTGGCTTAGTTCACCCCCTATAACTGGTAGTTATCCCTACTTAAGCCAGTTACAAACCAACTTAGTTCAGTGGTTGGGGGCCCGACCTTGTACATGTATACATGCACTCGCAGAATCATCGATGATGGTCGCAAGCAGCTTGCAGCTCATCCTCCATTTCTGTCGAAGACCGCCAGCCGTGGATGATGAGCCATGAGCCGCTTCGGTGGCCAATGAGTTAAGCCTCGGTGACATTGTCGTTTTGTGAGCCATTCTGTTGTTTGAGATAAAAAAAACAGACTAAAACACGGAATGTTTGCACAGGATTTCGTTGGTCAGGGGGGTTGGCAGCCAAGATCCGACGAGTTTTTGCTCATTTTTGGATCAACCAGCATTTCTTGGATCCAAAAATCACCAACTCCACTGTTCTGCTCATTGTTTGGAGTCCGATCTGAGACGCAGCTGCCAGGGCATGGAGGCAGTCCCTGCTGCTGCGCCGGTGTCAGCACATCAGGAGCAATGGAAGGTGCGGTGATTCCACCAGTGGCAGGTGGTAACTTCGAACGTGACAAGTCACGTTGTTTCCGGATCTTTTGCAGCAAAAAATGGAGGTTTCTCAACATGGGGGACGATAGGGGACCCCCGAAATGATTTGGAGTAGCCCTATGTTGAGAAACACTGAAATGGAGGAACTTGAAGACATCGGGTGGCTTTGCATCAGATGACCGAGCGATTTTTCAGGTAGTAAGATAAATCCATGAGCCTCAGGATGCACGGTTGAATCGACGACCCAATTTCGCAATCAGATTTGATCATTGGTGTCATGGTCCCTCAACTTACTGGTGTTTCCCCCGCCGAAGATTTCAGTGTGGAAATAGGTCAACACAAAATATCCCCAAAATGTTGAGATATAGCACTGAGGGTACCAGGGACCCAAAGTCATATTGGCATTGATGTCATGGTTGTTCTGATGCAAGCACCAGGTAGCTTCACAAGACAAGCAGCAGCTTTTGGATCTGGTCCTTGCTGGTTGAAGTCTAGGTATGGCTGGGCTTGCCACAAACTGGGCTGGAGTCTGATCTGCTGCAACTGCTTCCAAAAGACATAGATTTCAATCCGCCGGTGGCTTCAAGAGTGATGGCGCTTGATGGTTTTCAGAAAAAGCAGCAGAATAGATTCGGAGTTTTTGCTACCAGCACTGTGTCAATGAAGAAACACCACCATGAGATTTAATCATTTACAGATCCTCACTTCACCAACGTAGCTATGCCCCCCACGCAACGGGGGCCACGGGGCCCAGGACAAGATGACTGGTCGTCAGGTGGCCGGTTGCGTGTCCCCAAGAGACGAGAGATCGCAGGTGTACCTTGGACCAGCTGCGAACCGGTGATTTTCACCATGGAGGAGGGGTGAAACCATGGGTTCCACGTGTGGTTATGCCCCACCTTTTAAGGAAATGGTTTACTAGGCATGGAGGCTAGAGGGGTTGTAGATGTTATGCATACTTGATGGGGTAATTCGTAGGGTACTTAGCCTGTTTGGTTTACTGGTGATCTTTCCAGCGATATATTCAGTTTCACCATTTAAAGGTGGCTGGGTGATCCCATATTACCACAGTCACCAGTCACAAAGTGGGGATGCACATATAGGGGGCAGCAATGTTAGAAACTCACAGCAGTGCTGGGAATCAACAGGGATGCTTGGAGTTCGTGGTGTGTAGCCGGGCTTAACCAGGCATTCTTAGTGGGAAGGGCTTCTTTGTGGGAAGGGGTGGGGAGACGATTCATTTTTTGGCAACGTTCGTCTATGACGCTTACATCTAAGACATGGGGAGACGCACCAGACCACAAGTTTGGTGCTTTGGAACACCTTCATTTTCTCGCAGAAAAGTCGCTGGTTGATCATGGTTGGTGTTTCTGAGGCGGCTGAATCGTGATGCATGACATGGGATTGCTCATCCAACATAAGTAGACACGATCCCCGCTATTTTGGGAATCATCATTGACAGATGGCTTTCCTTTTTGGTAAACCAACCCTTGATTAGAACGTTGTTGCATGAGTGGCTATTCTCCCATAAAAACCCTGTAAGTTTGATTGCTTTGTGGTTGTTGGTTGTCCTTTATTGCCAGCTATGATAGAACTCGCTCACTTGTCGGTTCGTATTATCCATCATTAACCCATCGGTCAGTTCAACACTCCATCATTCACCATTGACGATTCGTCAACCATCCAGTTCAATGGTGGCAAGCGTCAATCATCACTTCACCATGAATTCACCATCAATTCCCCAAAAGTTCACCATGAATTCACCATCAATTGACCATCAACTGACCATCAACTGACCATCAACTCACCATCAACTGACCATCAACTGACCATCAACTCACCATCAACTGACCATCAACTGACCATCAACTCACCATGAACTGACCATCAACTGACCATCAACTCACCATGAACTGACCATCAACTGACCATCAACTCACCATGAACTGACCATCAACTGACCATCAACTTGACCGGCGCCAGGCCCGGCGTCCCGCCACCACCGCTCTGGCGCTCCCTGCACTGGCCAACCGTCAATCCGCCGGTGGCTTCAAGAGTGATGGCGCTTGATGGTTTTCAGAAAAAGCAGCAGAATAGATTCGGAGTTTTTGCTACCAGCACTGTGTCAATGAAGAAACACCACCATGAGATTTAATCATTTACAGATCCTCACTTCACCAACGTAGCTATGCCCCCCACGCAACGGGGGCCACGGGGCCCAGGACAAGATGACTGGTCGTCAGGTGGCCGGTTGCGTGTCCCCAAGAGACGAGAGATCGCAGGTGTACCTTGGACCAGCTGCGAACCGGTGATTTTCACCATGGAGGAGGGGTGAAACCATGGGTTCCACGTGTGGTTATGCCCCACCTTTTAAGGAAATGGTTTACTAGGCATGGAGGCTAGAGGGGTTGTAGATGTTATGCATACTTGATGGGGTAATTCGTAGGGTACTTAGCCTGTTTGGTTTACTGGTGATCTTTCCAGCGATATATTCAGTTTCACCATTTAAAGGTGGCTGGGTGATCCCATATTACCACAGTCACCAGTCACAAAGTGGGGATGCACATATAGGGGGCAGCAATGTTAGAAACTCACAGCAGTGCTGGGAATCAACAGGGATGCTTGGAGTTCGTGGTGTGTAGCCGGGCTTAACCAGGCATTCTTAGTGGGAAGGGCTTCTTTGTGGGAAGGGGTGGGGAGACGATTCATTTTTTGGCAACGTTCGTCTATGACGCTTACATCTAAGACATGGGGAGACGCACCAGACCACAAGTTTGGTGCTTTGGAACACCTTCATTTTCTCGCAGAAAAGTCGCTGGTTGATCATGGTTGGTGTTTCTGAGGCGGCTGAATCGTGATGCATGACATGGGATTGCTCATCCAACATAAGTAGACACGATCCCCGCTATTTTGGGAATCATCATTGACAGATGGCTTTCCTTTTTGGTAAACCAACCCTTGATTAGAACGTTGTTGCATGAGTGGCTATTCTCCCATAAAAACCCTGTAAGTTTGATTGCTTTGTGGTTGTTGGTTGTCCTTTATTGCCAGCTATGATAGAACTCGCTCACTTGTCGGTTCGTATTATCCATCATTAACCCATCGGTCAGTTCAACACTCCATCATTCACCATTGACGATTCGTCAACCATCCAGTTCAATGGTGGCAAGCGTCAATCATCACTTCACCATGAATTCACCATCAATTCCCCAAAAGTTCACCATGAATTCACCATCAATTGACCATCAACTGACCATCAACTGACCATCAACTCACCATCAACTGACCATCAACTGACCATCAACTCACCATGAACTGACCATCAACTGACCATCAACTCACCATGAACTGACCATCAACTGACCATCAACTCACCATGAACTGACCATCAACTGACCATCAACTGACCATCATTCAAACCCTTCCGTTACCATTCAGCCATTAATCCTCCAGTTTTGTAATCCGAGGCGCCCTCGAAGTCCGACCCCGACCAAGATGTTAGCTTGGGGCGAAGAGGAGGAACTCCCTGGGGGCGGCTCTGCGTTCAGCTGGGAGCTGCAGATGAGACCAGCCGCTGTTGCAGCTGTTGTGGTTGATCAATTTGTGACGTTGGATGATCAGAGTCATGCAGCTGCTCATATTTGATCAGAATGCAGCTGTTTCATTCTCGGCTTTTGATCAACTCGATGTTTTACGCATGGATTCATGGAATCATGTTCCGAATCGCGATCTCACATGATTCTTTGTCCGTGTCAAGCATGTTTTGGATGACATTACCAGTGCTTCTGCAATTGGGTCAAAACGCCATCTTTACAAGGTCCCGGAGTGGTGTCCAAGCCGCGCCCCCCCTTTACAATTCGTGATGTTTCAACAGCAGAAGCATGGTGGTTTCTTACAAAAGGGGTCCCCCCAAAATGGTTGGTGTATCAGTAAGAATGGGTTAATACAGGATGATAACTGGGGGTCCCCCTATTTTGGGAAGCCACATAGGGTGAGACAATTGAAGTCAGCAAAGTGTTACAGGTGCGGCACGAGGGGCTGGGTTGGTTGCTGATGATTGTTGCTCGCCTGCAGGACACGCCCAGTTGCTCCAATCGAGCTGTGTGCCCTTGGAAGATCATGCTTGGCCCAGTGGTGGTTGACACCTGGCGGTTGGGAGCCGTAAGGGGAGCTGTAAGGGGAGCGACTTGGAGCTGCCAGCAATTGGTAGTTGCTTGGGGTGTCGTGAACAACAGCAGCACCATGGGGGATCTATCCGAAGTGTTGGAGAGGTGACCTCAATCTCGTGAACCAGCAGGTTTTGGGCATTGCCGCAGTGGTTCCACCCCTCATGTAGTGAACATGTTGGATCTTTGCAGTAAGGAAAAGCGCTTTCTGAGAAGGGGCAGATGTTGGAAGTCCAGCCGCATGTGCATCAAGGGGTTCAAAGCGGGGTCCCAAGTGCGCTTTTTCGTCGGGAAACTTTCCACTGGGGGAATGCCACTGCCTGGGGGTTTCCTCACAATCGAACTATGCAGTTCCAGAGCTGTACTGCTGTTCTCCTCATTTTCGAATTACTTGTGGTTCCTTCACGGTTGCTTTGGTATCTTATTTTCCTAACTTCGAAGTGTGTAGCAGGCGACTTGTTTCTCAAAGAAGTGTCACCAATCCTCCAGCGAAGTTTCATTACTTCCATAAATCATCCATATGAATCATTTATATTCATTTATTGGTAACAAACCAATCCCCATTAATTGGTAATAAACCAATCTCATGGCTTGAAAAAACCTCATTTCCTTGTGCCCCCGGACCCCTCGTGTCTCAGGGGCCGCGGCAGGTACTTCTCTCCCAGTGACGACGACGATCCGTTCGGCAGAGGCGGCGGGGGAAGGACAGACAGGGGCGCCGGGTGTTCCAAGTAGTGGTGGTTGTACCAACATCTTTATGTGGCTATGGGTCAATATTAACTAACCAATATTGGGGGTTAATAACCAACAATTATAAGGCAAAGTAATGGTTAATGATGGGGAAGTACCAACATCTCTATGTCAGTAACTGTTAGTGGTGGTTGTACTGATCATCTTTATGTTAGTATCACATTCTTATGCTCGTTTTCAAGATTTTTTGGTTTCGATTCATTCATTATGTGATTTTCATTTGCGAAACATAGATTCCTATGTCGATTTTTTGGCTTTGTATTTAATGATCTTTCTACGATTATACAGATAGAACATACCATACATGCACAAAAACAAGAACGGTTTGAAAATGGTGACATGGTTCCCCTCGTTGGTTTTAGTGGCTTGTTAAACATGCTCAAGACTCCTAAGCATGCTCACGTAAGCTTATTCGCAGTCTATTCAGCAAGATCATTCATTATACCAGTTGTCTATTGCACATTATCAACCGGTACTAGTTGCATATAACCCAGCATCAAGCATTGCTTTTGAACGTGAATCCACGGAAGCAATGCAGGATCATTGGAGGGTGATTCATTTTTGGATCTATCACGGTGGTATCCATTCGTGCAGGGGCAGACGAGGTGGCATCCGTGTAAGTCCTGTTCAATCTTTGCCAGGACTTTACCATCCCATGTGTCGGGAGCTTCAAGTGGTTTCATTGTCACATTCATACTTGGATCATCTTGGATCATCTTTGATCCACTGACCATGTAGTTGCGCGCCATAGATACCGCAATCGGTCAGAAATCATCAGATAACCTTACAAGCTCATAAAGCGCCTAGATGATTCTCTGACTGCATATAGACCCTAGACCCTCACAAAATGCCTTAGAGGTAAACTTAGACAATGCCTTACCAACAGTAGCATAGACCCTCGGACATAATCCTTGGACTTCACCACGGTCCTGGGAGGCGTGGCAACTGCTTGGAGATCAACTTACAATGATTGGGTGCCGAAGGATCAACCAAAGATCAACCGTAGCCATTTTGGCTCAAGTTTGGGCTCATTTCGGAGTATTTCTCGAAGCCGCCGTCAGAAGACTGAAGACGCAATGTATCCATTTGGATATGCTGCACAAGCTCCGTGTGGCATCCGTGTCATCTATGCGACAGGTGCCAATGGCGGCATCAGTGGCTCACCAGCCAACGGCAGGAATCCGACGAGTTGTTCAGGTGGCATCAGTGGCTCACCAGCTTCAGAATCGCACTGATTGGTTCAGAGTGGGCCGCCAGTGCCAAGTTCGGCGGCAGACTGGGGATCGTTGAGAAGTAGAGATTGTTGATTTTTGGCATTGTTTTCACTTGTAGGCATTTGGCACAAGCTTTAGCTTAGCCACACCATCAGCAGGGCTTGACCTGCTGCTTTGCAACAAGTCATTTTTCATGTTCCACTGACACCCCTGTTCATATTCACTTTCACCTTCCCCTGTTGTCATCCTTTAGCGGCTATCATTTTTCCACATGTTGCGCCGCCACTTTCCACAGCTTTTACAGCTCATATTTTGGCAGCGCCCCCACTTTTGCACAACTTATACCTGCATTTCTTTATACTTGCATTGGCCAAAGCAGAAGAGACCACGCAAGATGCTCTTCCACCAGATGTGCCAGCTCCTGTACCAGCTAAACCAGAGGCATCCTCTTCACATTTGATGAGCCTCACTGAAGCTGAGAAGCAGATGATCCTTAACGCGAGGAAGAACAGGCAGGAATCTCCAGAGAATAAGTCCAAGATTGCCAATTCTTCCACAGATCCACAGGGGTGGGCTCGCTTCTTAGAATCCATTGCAGCCAAGGATGTTGAATTCTGTGACTTGGACCCCAATGTACAGGAAGAGCTCAAGACCTCCAGCCAGAGATGATCTCCCCAAGCTGAACCTTGTCTCCTCAGATGCTTTACACCTTGACCCAGAGAATGGCATCACCAGCAAGTTGAATCTCTCTACTACAAGACTTTTCTCCAGTACCACCACCATCGAACTCCCTACTCTTGCTGAATGTAGAGAAAATCAAGTCAGCTATGGCAGAATATCGCCAGCATACTTTTCTCCCCAACTTGAAAGTCTTCCTGGAAGCTTGTCAGAATTTCTACCACTCCACCCAGCTGGAATCCTATGACGATCAGGTCCCATTTGAGTTCAATCGAGGATGAAAGCACTTGAAGCCAGGATGGGCAATCAGTCCCTACTCCTCTTTGGACTCCCTGCCTTTGGATTCAACAAGGGCAATATCGATTGGAACTTCAAATATTTTAACAACTACATCTCCTCCACCACCAACCACTTCTATGACCAGGACAGCTCAATTCTCAGGATTGTTGAGTGTTTCGTAAACGTTGGGAATCATTGTTCACTGGTCAAATGATGGTTGCATAAATGATGGTTGAATGATCGTTAAGTGATGGTTAAACAATTGTTGACAGATGGTTGATTGATTGATGGTTCAACGATGTTTGAAAGATAGCTAAATGTGTGATTTTTGGTACATTAACCATCACGTGTCAACCAAGAATTGTTAATGGTGAACCTTCTTGGTTAAGTAACCATTTTTCCTTAACCAATCATTGTCCAATGGTTGGTTGGTTCTTGGTCAATGCTGGGCAAGTCCTGTGCTGTCTATTGGTTCTCAATCGGCGAAGTTTGGCAATGGTGAATTTTTTTTGGGATGCGTTGCCCAGTTTTTGAGGCATCAGGCATGGGTAGATTTCTGTTGCGTGATCCATTGGACGATTGTTGTGGCTCGATTATGTTGGGTTTGGTTGTTGTGGTTGTCGTGGTTGCTGTGGTCGTTGTGGTTGTTGTGGTTGTTGTTGTCGTGGTCGTGGGTGTTGTTGTGGTGGTTGTTGCTGTGGTTGTGCTTGTACTTGTGTTTGTGGTTGTTGTGATGGTTGTTGTGATGGTTGTTGTTGTTGTTGTTGTTGTTGTTGTTGTTGTTGTTGTTGTTGTTGTTGTTGTTGTTGTTGTTGTTGTTGTTGTTGTATTTAACCATGCGGTTCACCCATCGTCAGGGAGTCGCAGTCGTGGACACGACCCCACGTGCAGGTGACCACTCAGACGGTCTCATTCATCGGCTCATCGAGGATCGCAGCGCCATTCCCTGGCTCTCAACTCGGTGTCCATGGCATCACCGAAGATGTGGAACCACCAAGGATTTATTGGGAATTGAACAATGAGGACAGGAAACATAACTTGAGGCTATTTTGTTTGGAGACGTTCACCAGATCCAAAAATATGAAGCAATCATTGATGCTGTGGTTAGATTGGCAGCTGAAGAGCTTGATAGACAGCAGACTTCTAGGAGGTAGGAGAGTGATATTGCCTAGCTAAGTTTTGGATGCTATGTTTAAGCGTGTGGACGTGTTTGTACCGGAATTAAACGAGTTCGGCACCAGAGGACCGCTTTGGATGCTGGGCGCAGCTAGCATTGCATGTCTCCCTGCCCAAGAGGGGTGTTTCGCTTTGTGCAAATGTTCTCAGTTGCTTCCCAAAAGCTCCACGGTGGATTGGCCAAATTCAGAGTCTTATATGATCTCTTATTTGATTTTATCATAAAGAATCACGTTTTATTACTGTATCTCATCTTATTTGATCTCTTATTTGATCGCATCTTATCTTACTCATCTACCTATTTGATCTTGTCTTACCTACCTCCTGAATCTACACATCTACAGCATTGGTTTCTAAACACGGCGTTGTTGCTTGGTGAGTCTCCCTCGTTACCAACTTACCCCGGGGCGCTCCATCCCTTGCCCTGGCGCTCCGGCCCTGGAGGCGTGCCAAATGGATGATGTGCGCCGGGCCTTCGGCATCTACGAGAGGCGAATGCGGGGTGCGAGAACGGCGGAGAGCTGCGTCTATGACGCTTCCCCGCTGGTAATCTAACATGGCAATGAAAAACCACCCTGGGAAACCAGCTTTAAATACTGATATGTCATGGCCAGGTTGGTTTACCAGAGGGGAATGGGCCCATGTGTAGAATCAAATGAGGTCATTTGATCTTGGCTGTATTCTCTGGTTGAATAAACCATCAGTTGATTAAACCAACAGTTGAATGAACTTTATTTTGGTAAACCGTTGTTGCTCTGCGTACACCTACTGGATCTTTGGTTGGCTGATCCCAACTGGTGATCATGGCTTGATGTTTGCTGATCGACATAGCTATGAATCGCAACGAGACAAGGATTGGTAAGACTGATGCTTCTCATCCCAGATAGCTATGATGATGATGATGATGATGATGGTGATGATGGTGATGATGGTGATGATGGTGGTGATGATGATGTCGGCGATCATGACGCTTTTGATAGGCGACGATGCTCAGCTGGATTGTGATGACGGATGTTCAGCGGGCGGTGCAGGATCTTTCTGTTTATATGCCCTACGTCACAATCAGAGGCTTAGGACGACCACTCGCTTGTACACTTGAGTTGTCACTCGCTTGTACACTTGAGGTATCACTCGCTTGTACACTTGTGACATGTGCATGACCTCCCAGCTTCCTCCCCATCTTCCATCCCCATGTCGCACCCCATGTCCCAACCCTATGTCCTGCCCTGCGTGTCCGCAGTGAAGTCTTTGTGCGATGCATCTCCTGCCCACCCCATGCCACCCCATGTCCCACCCCATGTCCTGCCCTGCATGTCCCCAATGAAGTCTTTGGGCGATGCATCTCGTGCCCAGCCCTTCTCCGACCCCATGTCCCCACCCCATGTCCCCACCCCATGTCCCCACCCCATGTCCCACCCCATGTCCCACCCCATGTCCTGCCCTGCATGTGCCCAGGGCAGGCTTTGGGTGTTGAAGTGCGCAAGTGAGTGACCAGTGGTGGGTGAAGTGCGCAAGTGAGTGAGAGTGCGCAAGTGAGTGACAAGTGAGGTGCGCAAGTGAGGGTATGGCCGAGGCTTAGCCCCCAGCCGCTCAAGGCCATTGATTTACCCCATGGTCCCTGAGCTTCCAAGCACAGCTGAGTTCATCAACAGGTTCATCACCACGACCTGCGCCCATCATAGTTGAGCTTTTAGTCGCCATCTCTTCTTAGGAAACACCGCATTGGGTGGGTACGGGAACGGCCATGATTGTGATTATAAAATGGGTAATTGATGATTGATACGTAGTGGATTCATCAATCAGTATATGTTGCAGCATTTGATGTTTATATCATCATGATTTCAAGGTACGGATCTCCTTTCGCGATGCGTTAGTCTCCATTGACCGCCACCATTGAACAGTACTATCCATCGTTTGGAAACGAAGCACCATTATTGAATATTTTTGCTATGTTGATTGTGAAACAGTAGATAGAAAACGATAGAAATAGCTTCTCAATGCTTATGATGCGAGCTTGCACCAAATCATCATTGAATGCTCCTACATATGCATGATATTTCTCACCATGAACCACCAAATCATTGTTAGATTCAGCGTGGTGATGGCTGGGATTTAAGCCAGAAAGGGTCAATCCAGAAGTGATGAACCCAGACATTTCCAACCCCGAAGTGATCAAGCATTACGCATGGCTCATTAATCACCTCAATTGTTATTTATCATAATATTACTCTCAGTTCAACGCTACCAGTATCAACCATTGATCAACCATTACTCAATAATTTTACCTTCATCCATTAATCAATCAGAAGTTAGGCATTAATCTTACCCATGCTAAATCATTATTGGTGGTCAAGGATTGTTAATCTCGGTCAACTTACCATGCTGAATCATTAAGTTACCATACCAATGGCGTATCAACCAGCTGCTGACCATTATCGGTGGTACCACCATCAACCCGCAGCCTGTCCCCAGGCTGCGGAGGTTGAGAGTGCCACTCTACGAAGGGGTGGGCTGATCCGGGGCCCCGGGGCGGCTGGTACCTTCCTCTGTTTTCCGTTGGTGAAGCTGTTTTCGAGGAATGATGAAGCATGGTTCGTAAGGATTAGCCAGTAGTTAATGGCTGGTAGCGGTTTACAAGGGCTCCTAGTGGTCAATAGTGCTTAATAATGGTCAGGAATGGTGAATAGTGGTTAATCGTGGTCAGTGAACGATTCAACCAGGATGAAAACGACCAGCAAGACTGGGCTACCAGATCCCCAGGAGGGTCATATGTGCTTCGCAAACGTTGGACGACTTGCAGCAGATGCAGAATGAGCACTTGCCTTCTGGAATCCTGGAGCCGATCATGGTTGGCCCAATCAATGGTTGGATGTGGTTTTTGGCTGGTAAAACATGGGAATAATGATGGTTAATAATGGTTAACAATGTTAGTAACAGAGGTCATGATAATGTTTAAGAATGTTAGTAACAGAGGTAATGATAATGGTTAAGAATGTTAGTAACAGAGGTTATGATAACGGTTAAGAATGTTAGTAACAGAGGTTATGATAACGGTTAAGAATGTTAGTAACAGAGGTAATGATAACGGTTCAGAATGTAAGTAACAGAGGTTATGATAATGGTTAAGAATGTTAGTAACAGAGGTAATGATAATGGTTAAGAATGTTAGTAACAGAGGTTATGATAATGGTTAAGCATGTTAGTAACAGAGGTAATGATAATGGTTAAGAATGTTAGTAACAGAGGTTATGATAACGGTTACGAATGTTAGTAACAGAGGTTATGATAACGATTAAGAATGTTAGTAACAGAGGTTATGACAACGGTTAAGAATGTTAGTAACAGAGGTTATGATAACGGTTAACAATGTTAGTAACAGAGGTTATGATAATGGTTAAGAATGTTAGTAACAGAGGTAATGATAATGGTTAAGAATGTTAGTAACAGAGGTTATGATAATGGTTAAGCATGTTAGTAACAGAGGTAATGATAATGGTTAAGAATGTTAGTAACAGAGGTTATGATAACGGTTACGAATGTTAGTAACAGAGGTTATGATAACGATTAAGAATGTTAGTAACAGAGGTTATGACAACGGTTAAGAATGTTAGTAACAGAGGTTATGATAACGGTTAAGAATGTTAGTAACAGAGGTTATGATAATGGTTAAGAATGCTAGTAACAGAGGTTATGATAACGGTTAAGAATGTTAGTAACAGAGGTTATGATAACGGTTAAGAATGTTAGTAACAGAGGTTATGCTAGCGGTTAAGAATGTTAGTAACAGAGGTTATGATAACGGTTAAGAATGTTAGTAACAGAGGTTATGCTAGCGGTTACGAAAGTAAGTAACAGAGGTTATGATAACGGTTAAGAATGTTAGTAACAGAGGTTATGATAACGGTTACGAAAGTTAGTAACAGAGGTTATGATAACGGTTAAGAATGTTAGTAACAGAGGTTATGATAATGGTTAAGAATGTTAAGAATGTTCGAAATGGTACAGCCTCGCTGGGAGGTGTACAAGTTGATCATCGAGTTCGGTGGCCCAGAGGAAGGAGGAAGCCCAGCCGGGTTGCCCCTTGTTGAAGCGTAGTAATCCTCAGCAAAGGGTCAGGTCATGGTTGATGCTGCCAGGCCCAACCATCAGGGTGAACCCTGATGGCTGACGATAAGTTAATCATTAATCATGGTTATTTTCACGGGTGAAGAATGGGTCGGTCATGGCTTGACCACGGCTTGACCACGATCGTGATGCTTATGGTGGCTCTTGGTCCAGCGAAGGGCCCAGTGATTCATCATCTTTGGGCATGCAGATGGGCGGCTTCTGACACCATGGTCAGCATAGCCATTGATTCATCCCAGGTTTGCGCATGACTCAATGGTTGCAATGGTCGCTGATGGATAGCAGTTGGATGGACCTTGCTGGTTGCTGTGCCTTGTTGGGAGAGGAGTGCAGAGTTTGACTCATTGGGGGTTCAACCTCAGTGCAACACCCGAACCAAGTGTACAGTTTTATTTGCTGTGCATGCAGCGGTCTCGTTTATTATGTCATATGTATCCATATGTTTATATGGGTGTTTCTCAAAATAGGGGTACCCCCATATCATCTAGTTATTGACCATTTATAGTAGTAACGCATCCATTCTTGGGTCCCCCTATTTTAAGAAACCACCATATGTTTGTGTCGATCTATATGTAGGTATCTATACATGGTTGTCGTGCTCGTAGATTCAACCGATGTGTTTCGAAACTGGTTCCGTCCAGTTTCAATACTGGGCTGTGTCGTGATACCCCGATTCCCAAGGTGGTGATCTCGCGAAGCTGCGCCCGTTTTTTGTTCCGCAGGAACAGCCGTATTACAGGTCTGGTAACGGTAGAGTGTCATGTATTTTGTGTCGAAAACAGCGTTCACCTAGCAAGCTGAACAATCCAATAATGGAGCAGCCGAGCCTTTAGCAAGATTGCTGGTCCCCTGTGTCAAACTAGAATCTAGAGGATCAACTCCCCATGGTGAGCCGTTGTTTCACCCAAGATTTTGCTTCCTACATTCTGGAACGGAGAGACCAGGAGCGCATTTTGTCAACACTAGGGATGGTGAGTATCCAAGCTCCACCATGGTCAGCTAATGATGCTTCTTGCCAATGACTGGCAATGAATGCTACCAGGAATTCTCCCCCCAAAAAGGACTCCGTTCCACATCCCAACAATCAGATTATTCCGAAGCATAGTTGGGTTGTTCCAGAACTGGGTTACCTGAAAGGAAAACCACAGGCTTATTGGGACTACAACGCCGCCGCATCAGGTGTTGCATGCGCACTCATCAACTGGGTCACGGAATTCAGCGCCGCACTCAGAAACAGCACCAGCCTTGGAATTCCAGGGTAGATCCGTCACTTGGGGGCTACATTCATCATTCATCACTGCTGGGTTGACCCGGATGTTTCGTCCAAACATTGATGACCATCCTGTAATGAATGAAGGCTGCTTCATCATTTTTTGGTGCTTATTCCGGATGAAATCTCATCGTTTAGCTATGCAACATTGCTATTTCGGTGTGGTTCCGATGTGTGTATGTGACCAGTGACACGGGGCCCAATCGGCTGTCTTGTTTTATCTGCAGGGGATATCACTATCACCATGATTGATCAACATCCATGCTAAAACTTCAGAGGATGTATCCACAAATGGTTTGTGAGTGTCCCGGCCTACCAAAAAATGCCAGTTTTTGGATTGCTGCAAATCAACTAATCCATAGCTGGTTGAAGGCGGGTGGATAAAAACTAGCAACGACACTAGGTTTTGGGAGTACCTTCAGTTGCCAATAGCCCCAAAAAGGCAGCTGTCATATACAGCATTATATCCACCACTACAGGTTCACCTGCAAGAAATCATCAGGGGGGCACTCCCACTTGGCTTGGTGGCACAACCTCTCGCAAGACGGTTTCTCCCCGAATTGATTGTGAAACATTTTCGGTTCTGGGTGGATTTTGAGGGCCCAGGTCGGTATGGATATCTCCATTGGTTGGGCTTCTTCCCCCCTCTGGGCTCAAAACTGGGGGTTCTGGTGCCGAGGTTCTACGAGACCTTGAAGAGTGGCAGAGCCCAGCTGTCACTGTGATATGGTCGACTCTAGCTGGGCAGGAGATCCCTACTGTGAAGGTAATCCGATAACTTTGGAGAAGTGGTGGTTTCTCAAAATGGGGGACCCAAAAAGTGGCTGGTTTATTACTATAAATAACTATTAATGGATGATTTAGGGGTACTCCTATGGCTTGAGAAACACCCAAGTATGGTTGAGGGATTCTCGCAGGCTTGGGGTTCGGTTGGGGTTTGGGTTCTCAGGGGGTTGATGTCTCCCAAGGCTTCGGAGAAGTTGCGAAAACCCTGGCTGCCCTAGACAGTCTCCCTCAGATGGTTTCTTTACAGCTCACCTTTGGCAGCATCTACTGGACCTCAAATGTCTGAAAGTTTACATTTGAGGTAAACATGGATTTACCAGTAGATGTTGCCTCTCATGTGAGAGGAAATGTGGGGGCAACCTTCGAATTTTTGGATTCTTTCTGGTGAGCTGTACATTTAGAACATCAATTTCTCTGGGTAGCAGAAAATCACCATTCGAACTGCACAAGAGCACACTGCGTCACGCTTTTTTGAATTTCATCCGTGTCCTCCGAGTCATGGGTAAAGTTTCACAAAGCCCAAAGCTATGACTACAGCTTGGAGCGGCTGGGGCTTACCACACATGCTACGGGTGCTGCATCAGATTGGGGCATGTCTAAGTCAGTGATTTCAAAAATGGAGCGGTCATTTCTATGGGATATTCCTGGTTGATGATCACACTGAAATGATGATCAATTTTCTCTGCATATATGGCAGATGGTTGTGAACGATGGAAACAATGACGCGATGAAGGGCGATTTCGAACCTATGCAGCTAAACAACTTGCGCAGCTTGCCATTGGATCGGAAGGATGCTTTCGCCATGTCTATGTGCCGGGAGGCATGGCCACCAACATGTCAGCTGTGTCAACCAAGACTGGTTTTGAACAGTAGATCCACATCAGTCAACCAGCCTCAGGATTTACCTCCAAACATATAGAGGGTTGACTAACAGCTGGATGTCCCACTATATGGGTGTTTCTCAAGCCATAGGGAAGATCCAGTTATCATCCTTTATATTGATCATGTGTAGGAATAAGCCAAGATAAGCCAAGCATTTTTGGGGTTCCCTATGGCTTGAGAAATCCCCATGAATTTCAAAAACGGTCAGCCCACTCAAAGTGAGCAGAGCTTAGCAAAATTTCGCGCATCCAACCATCCATTCTTTATGTCAGACCGGCACTGCTACCAGAAGTTACAGTCCCGACAATCAACCGCAAGGGTAACAGGGCGACCGGAGGGTCTAATTCCAACCATCATTGGTCTGTGCTCGTTCACCATTCATCATCAATCAGGTGCAGGGATGTAGCACTTCCAGGAAAACACTCGTTCATCATGAACATCAGTAATGATCAATCATTAGAGATGAATGGTTGAGTAGCACTATCAATCAGCTACAACCAACCAATCATTCTGATCAACTGACCAGCCATTCTATGATTATAATCGCCCATAAAGCGTTCAAGGGTGCCTGAACCAGGTTCAGCCACGGGCCTCAGGTTCAGGGCAAAGGGTGAGCAGTCGCATCATCATCGTTCTGATTGAGGCGGGTACCACTCAGTGATACAGCTGAGCATCTGTGGTAGATGACCTGGATAGCCGGATCACCATATGTGGGGAACGCCCAATTTCACCGTCCATTTCCATAGGTGCATTTCCAGCCAAGTCAATGCACCAGGTTGGGTAGTTCCTGATGAGTCACTCATGTGGCACCCTGTACCCATGGCTGTGCACATCGTCCACATGACCAGTTCTTGTTTTTGTTTGGACGTGAACTGCTACCTCTGGCTTTGGGATGGTTGATTGCTCGACCCATAGCCAAGTTTGTTTATAAACCATATACATGATAGATCATCATAGTCACATTTTGTGCTAGCCACTATTTCCTCCTGCAAGCATTCCAGGTTTTTCTTGCGTTGGCCCCCAGTTCACCATCATCTTTATAGCTTACAACATCTTATAACCCATATTTTGGAGACTAAAAACCGAGGTTTTTTCGGCCCAACTGGGTGCCCAGCAGGGTCGTCACTCCGCAGCCGGCCGTGTGTTTTTCGAGGCTTGTGCCCGAGAGCAGCACAGCGAAAAGGTGCCGGTTTTGGCGAGTCGCGAGCCACCAACGATCAGAAGCAACCCAAGTACCAACCAACGAACTGGCGAAGCAGTTGAGTCATTGTTTTTTTTGTTTTTGTTTTTGTGACAAACCAGTTATTACCAACCAAGTAATTTGTTTCTGATTTACTTGTTTCGTTATTTGGTCAGTTGGTTGGTTTCAACTAGCTGACGAATTGACGCGCAAAATGACTGCTTAGACTAAGATTTGGCTGACTGACTGACTAGCGAACAAACTGAACAACTAGCTGACTAAATCGACAACTAGCGAACTAAGCAACAAACCGAACCGACCATTTTGGCATTAGCTGAGGGAGTAAGTAATTTTTGACATTATGATAAACAATGATAGCGATTGATCACCAACCAACCAATCATAAAGCTGTCGCTCTGACAGAGTATCCTCGGAGGCTTACAAGCATTTGTTGATAGCAGAAAAGGACAGTTCCTGGTACCTCGTGGATGATCATAGTCCATCGTAGCATTGCATGTGAAGTCCAAAAAGAATGGCAGTGAGGGTAATTTTTCTTTGGTTGCAGTTTTCTGTCACGCGTGGTTACCAATGCTGGAAGTTTGGTTATGCAGTGATCTCCAACCATTGTCGTGGAACAGAAACACAAAAGCTGCAGTTGCCAACTTTCTCCTGTTGCATTTGCCGTGCTGTTTTCGCTGATACGTCGTTTCCACCGGAATTTGTCTTAGCCATCATTGACCGTCATTGTTGAATTCTTACCAGTGTGGAATGGATTAACGCCACTGGGCTGCAGAACATGTATCCTATTGTTGGAAGATTGTTGGGTGCATTCACGAAGCATAGCATTTACAGGCTTTTTTTGATTCGGTCGGGGCATTTTTCAGGAATTTGTCATATGTATTTTTCCTGAAAGTAGTGACTTTTTACAGGACACGCTCTTGTGGCCCAAATTTGGTGATCTTTTTTTTAAAGTTGCATTCATTGTGCGGTCAGGATTTACTTATTTTAGTTGTTAGTTCGGAAGTATCTGACTTCATGTGGTGATTTCAAATTTCATTATCCCCTGCTTTCTTGCTGATGCATGTCCTGCACCTTTTTGTCTCATGCCTTTGCGGACGTATCTCCCTCATGGCCATTCGAACAAGAGTCATGAATGAAGATTTCTTACTTTCTTACCGGTCACAACTATTACCGATGGTGACTGACCCTCACTAAACATGACTGACCATGACGAACCACCCACCACCACTAAGCATCAACGCATGGTTTGCCAGGTACATGCGCTGTGGCAGGAGATCGGCTGCGATTAGCATACCACGATCGTGGATGGTTGAAGCAGCACAAGTGACCCGCACAAGCTGAATAGTCATAATTAGTGATGGTGGCTAAGATAGCATAAGAGTCATAAAACCATCGTAGTATCACAAGAGGGGTACATAACACTACAATGCAGCACAAGGGTTATCCTAGTCCTAGTCATGGTCACCAAGGTATCAATTCCTGGCATTGGTGGCGGGGACGCAATTTTCAAGATTTTGGGGCAATTCCGCGCTGTCTTTCTCAGCTATCCCCTGGGTAGACAAACCGTTGGAAACGTCAAGGGCCACGAAAATCCTGGCATTTTGGTGGAACAGAGTTTACAGATACGCTGCAAAGATATGAAGACAGGCGTGTAAGTTATGAACATAAATGCGTGTACGTACATTGTATATGTGCACGTATCTGTAGATTAAAGCTTCATATCACGGTAAATCCTCATACTATCATATACCTCATGGTGACTCATGGTGATGTACTTCTTCGGTCATGGTTCCTTGCTCGAGATCAGAATGCTCATCGTCAGGACTGGTGTCAGCCGCACGAAGATCTTCGTCCCTGTCATCGGGAGGTGCTGATGGTGACCTTAGCTGCTTTGCAGGGAGCCTCAGTTTGATTTGACCAGGCGTGGGTGAAGGATTGGTGGTCGATATGCAGCAAACAATAAGCAACAACAAAAACCATAGGAGTTGATCAACACTTGCAATAACTCAATCAATTGAAACTACACACCAGCCGTAACAGGTGCCAGGTACCAACAGCGACTATCAGCTGGCTAAGCTTATCAGGTCCCTGGACCAGAGATAGAATGGTGAACCAAGGATTAAAGCAAACATATGGCAATAGCCCAAAATTAATCATCAATTTTATGTTGGATAATCACCAACACAAGCAACATTCATAGGGAAATACTTGCTGGCTAATGATGCCACACTAGGGGTACCCAGTGGGCCATACATCCACTAGCAACATGAGGATGGTGCAACAATGCGCCGACGAGACGGATGCAGCGACAACGATATCGTCCTTTGGACATTCCAAATCCTACGCAACACATATCACCAAAGACATCCGAAAACAACAAGTGGAGCAGGAAAAAACGTGAATTCAAGCGAATACCATTGGCGGCCAGGATTTACACAAGAGGTACTGCATGTTTGGGATGTCCGATGCTACTAAGCATCAATGATCAACAACGTCCTCAATCACCATGAAGCATAGATACACCAGTCATTAGCCATTACTTAACCATGAACCAGTGGCCATTGATCATTAACCATTAACCAGCTATTCCCATCATTTATTAATCACCTATTATTATCATTGATTAACCTATTATTACCCGATCATCAACCACTAACCATAAACCATTCACCATTAACTATTTACTATTACTACAAACCATTAATCACTAACCGCTGGAAACTACGAACCAACCAGTTACAGGTGGCATATCCCTACTATTGTTGCTTACTGAGGCTTATTAACCAACCAACTATAGTATCATTAACCAACTAGTTATTAGCTATAATTATTGACTAGGCTAGTAACCAACTATTGTTGATTAACCAACTAGATATCAACCAACCAACCAACCAACCATCCATTCACCATGGCCCCGTTCCAACGAACGATGGCCCTCGTGAGGGTCCGCACCTTGAGCCCCGACTTGGCGCTGGAGCTCTTGCGAGATGCGCGGGAGAGGCGGGCGCAACCCAACGGCCCGGTGGGTGGCGCCAGGTGGGTGGGTTGGTTGGTTGGTTAATAGGCCTTAATAAGCAACAATTGTAGGGGTATACCAGCTGTGACTGGTTGGTTGGATGGATTGGGCTGGGTTGGGTTGGGTTGGGTTGGATTGGATTGGATTGGTTGAGCCTTGAAAGCCATGATGGATGACATGGTTGGGTGAGCCCTGGCAGCCATGATTCACCATTATCAATGGAGTAATCAGCTGATTTTCTTGGATCAGCCATCATCGTTGATGGTTGCTGACCAGGGGCCAATCAACAGTGGGAAATCCGTCTAAACCGCCTCCACTTACACCATAAATACTTGTGAATTGCCCAAAACAAACAAACTATTGTCCCCCCCAAAATGTGATTAACAATGATTAACAATGATTGTACCAAACAAATGTTCTACCAAAACAATGCCCCCCAAAAAATGCGTGGCTTCAAACTTGGATCTCCCGGTAGATCATCGACACCTGGGCATCCACCGCTGCACAGGTTCGATGACTCGACCTGGGTGCTGAACGTGGAAGCTGAGGCGACGTGTCGCCTGGGTGCCGGGTTTACCATGGCGATTCTCGTGGCTGGAACACCCCCATGAAACGATGTATGGTTGACCAACTCTGGGGAAATCAAGAAACATCTATCTTTTTTTATGTGATGATGTTTGAAAAATGTGATAATCACCTTGTAAGCGCGAAAGAAACACATTATGGTCACTTATAATTTTTGAAACATTTATGAAAGCCTCGATTCTTGGTGATCTTCCAGCTGTCCAACTGCTACCAGTCTGGCTATCTTAATGGTTGAACCAGGCCCAGGGCCAAGGCCCCAATCATACGCTGGTTGCAACCAGGCCCTCCGAACCAGCAGCCGTTTGATGACCTTGAACCCCTGGACCATCACGAAGCTGAACAGCCTATCACTACAAACGGCACCCATAAGAAACACCACCAATGGCATATGATTAGCACTTGACTCAGTATGCTTTAGCACTTCTATAAACCATCAACCGTTCATCAGCGATTAGCCTGATACCAACTTTCATCCACCATTATCAACCTCTACTCCACCATCTTCTACCATTCCTCTACCAGTCATCCACCATCATCCACCATCATCAACCAGCACTCCACAAGTCATCCACCAGTCATCCACCAGTCATCAACCAGTCATCCACCATTGATTCCCCAACCGCCCCAGCCCGGTGGGTATCAAACATCCACCGCGTCACCGCGTCCTCGCAGGTCCAGGAGCTTCTCCAGCTGATCGCCTTGGCAGCCAGCCACTTGGCACGTCGTGCCACGAGCTGCCTATGAAGCCCTGTGGGTTGCCAGCTGGAACTGGTGGCTGAACTGATGGTCTTTCTCAAGCAGGGGACCCGCCAGTTAAAGCAGTTATCATCCTTGAAAAATGAAGCATTTGCAGTGATAAACCGTATCCTTTAGGCAAAGCATTTGGACTAAACAAGCTTCAAGCAGAACTTTTGGGTCCCCGATGGATTGAGAAATGAAGAACTGAAGTGAACGGTGGTGAACTATTGCTTTACCTTTGGACATCTTATGAAGGTCTACTAAGCGCACGCAAAATGTTTCTTTCTTACTATTTTTGTGGATTTATTGCCAGCAAATGATTTGGTATTTGTGGATCATTATTTGGGGAATATTTTTTCTTATGATTTGTAATTTATTGTTGGGCTTATCTTTAATGGTAGCAGAACATCATGACAAGTCATCTCGATGTGAAAGGAATGTTGGTTCGTTGATCGTTTAAATGCAATTGATGAACCAATATCCATCATCAATCCCTTCACAGACGAACCCTGATTCGGCATGTCTAATAGTCAATCAAGCATCAATCATCTATCACTGAACCACCAATTAACCATTCACGAATCATCAATCAACCAGTGTTGAGCAATACGAACCATCAATCAACCATCAGACAATCATTTGCCATCATTTATATCATATCACCATCCATTAAT
This sequence comes from Symbiodinium kawagutii, assembly GCA_009767595.1. NCBI lineage: Eukaryota > Dinophyceae > Suessiales > Symbiodiniaceae > Symbiodinium > Symbiodinium kawagutii. The sequence goes on from VSDK01024487.1 coordinate 527,444, forward strand.
TATCCCCATTAATCTCACCATCCATTTATATCACCATCCATTTACCATCCATTTTCACATGTTAATCATTTATCTCACCCTCCCTTCACCGTCATAGCGTCCACGCGTCATGCAGAACGGTGTGGCGGGGTTCATCGCGTCGCTGCAGGTGAAGCCCAGCAGAACGGAAGCCTTGGTGTGGGCCCGGGAAGCCCAGAGACGCAGGGGCCGAAGCACCAGTAGCCATCAATCACGGTTGTTAACCATCAGGAACCGATGTGCCAGTAGTTTTCATCACTATGAATCATTCTCATCATTAATGAATGGTCAAACAGTATTGGGTTACAATTGAATAAACATCATCATCGTCGTCGTCGTCGTCATCATGATCATCATCATCATCATCGTCGTCATCATCATCATCAACGAGCATGGTACAACGAGTTTTGATGGTTGATGAATTCTCATGATTCTAGCCTGGTTGATAATGATCAATGATATGTTTTCATGATGCTTGATATTCTGTCTTGATGTCTCAATAATCGTTATCCAGGCAATCATAAAGCATTATCCAATCCAATCAATGGGAACCTTTGCCAACCAGGTTCACTAACCCTTTGGTTAACATTGATTGTGATTGATGATCACCAACCATCTCACAGTACCGACCATGAACGGTTTTTATCATGAAACATGACTATGAAACCCAAGCCTTCTGTCGCAGTTTCTCAAAATAGGGGTACCCCAAAAATGGTTGGTTTATTGCTACAAACCATTATTGATGCATGATTGGGGGGGGCATGCCTATTCTGAGACACACCCATGTTTAGCAATGTTTCGTTGTAAAACCAAGCATGATATTACTGACCACTATGAAACATGACAATGAAGGATAAAGTTATAGTTATGACCAATTATTTTAACCAAACATGATATGACCGACCATTCTGAAGCATGACAGTGTTTGGCCAACATGTTTCATACCAACCATAACAATGTTTACCCACCATTTCTTTTACCACCATTATATTACCAACCATTATGAAACATGACAGTGATTTCAATCAGTATATCGCCAACCATTTTGAAATACAATAAATATGATTTGCCAACCATTATGAACCCAGTATCAAGCATTCTATCACCAACCATTTGATGTTCATCAAACATAGCACTGAAAGACATCACGCTGGTTTCAGAAGATGCTGCTCTCATCGCTCTTCCAGGTCCCACTGGCCATGGGACCCGACAGGTTTCCCACAGGTCCCGTTTTGGCGGTTCAGTGCCCGTAGAGATTTTAGGAATTCTCATTGGATTTACTGACCTCAGATTTTTTCGGGAAGGTGTGGCCCAAAGTTCTGAGTTCATTGAAACCCAATGTTTCAGCCGTTTCCAGTTGCTTTCTCGCTGGAACCAAGGTGGCAGCCTTGCAAGTTACCATGATTTGCAGGCAGCAACTGGTAGCCTAGCTGGTGCGAAGCATTGCAATCGAAAAATTGACATGGCAAAATCTAAAGCTGATTGATGGTTGCTTTGCTTTCCGCGACTTGGGTCATATAAATCAGTGTAATAAGTTACTTGGTGCTTGTAATCTTTTGTTTTCTTATGTTGATGCATCCATCGACCAATGGGAACACCAGGAATACTGGCTTTGTTTGACCTCCAAGCCGCTAGCGGTAGTTTGCGGGTGCTGATGTGCAGGATGGTTCGTGGTTGCGTTATTGCGGCGTCGCTTGATAAAAGTCCCATGGTTGCAACCACGTTGATCAATAGCCAGGGATCAATGGCTGATGTTAACCTCAGCCATATGGATGTGGGTCAAATTTGGAGACCCCAAACCATTGGTTTATGATAGATTTCCATTATAAATGGCCTTGTTGGGGATAATTTTGACCCATAGCCATATATGCATTCTGGATCAGCTACGGACTGGGGAACACTTCGATGTTTACCAGCTGGAAACGGTCGCGTGATGACGTGAAGCCAGCAGCTCCTTGGCAATGTTCAGGTCATCCTTTGGAAGGAGATCTCTGTAAGTTGTATCCATGCAGATATACAGAGTACAGAGATCTAGATATTATCATCCTTTATGACATATTTACTTTAATCATTCAACTTAAGGATTGAGATATTGGTATCATGTGTAAATGGCAGATATTAATCAACCGCCACCCCAGTTTACCTGCTCAATAGCCAGTGATGTATAGCCACATATGGATGGTTTATTAAGTTTGTGAATATGCACCTAACCTCTGCAGCTGCAACTCGCAGTTGGCAGCTGGACGCGTCACTGATGGTTCTTAATCGGCCAGGACTGCACTGTGATGGGAAGCTAGTGGTCTCCCAATCTACGACTGTGGGACTCGATAGCTTCGAGAACGATAGGGTGTACCTAAAACGCAGCAAACTTGTGGACCGCAACGAGTTGGTACGAAGCAAGCTGCTAGAGCGTAGCTGTTCCTGGAATCAAGTCTGGTTCTGGACAGTACTGTCATTTTTCAGTCCTCATAGTTATAAGCAGGTAGTATATTATGCTTTTTTGAACATAATCCGGGATTACTAAAATTACATGCCATAGCTGCCATACCATTATTTGCTAGAAATCTGTGCTTACACCTGCCATCCCATTGTAAAACCTGTTGTTCCGTAACTAATCCTCTTAACATATACCATTTTATCAAATCAACAACTAGTCATGACGAGATATGCACCCCCAAGTCACTATTGAAGGTCGTTTCCCCATAGTACGTATGATTGTTGGTCATTATCCCCGATAATGAAGCAGTAAGCAGCTAGTTTCCCATGGTTTTCCCTAGAAATATTGCTGGTTTCCTATCTTTCCCTGTCGTTTCCTATGGTTTCCTATGGCCTTCCCTACGGCCTCCCTATGGCTCCCAGCACCATGGCGCCTGCCATTCGCCAGGCCTTGTTGATCGAACTGCTGGATGAAGCCGAGCTGGCGCTGGGACGTGCAACGCCGCGGCCCCGTACCGACGGGGGCGCGGCCTGGGAACGGGCGCCCTTTCGCCAGCGAAGCGAAGGCCGAAACGCGTGGTGCGCGGTGTCAGGGTGCTTTCACTATGGATTTTGGGTGGTCAGTGCTGGTGGATGATGGTTTATGATTTTCTTTATTGATGTGATCATTATCTATTGCTGTTTGCTGATGGCTGAATTTGTACCAGACACTACTGATGTGCAGTTGTAGGTGCCATGGTGGTTCCACCATGCTTATGTAAAGCTTGACGGTTTCTTGCTGAGGAATGGTATCTTTGGATTTTATGTCTCATGACGATTGGTGGAGCATGGCGTTGTGAAGTTTTATTTATTTTTTTGCAACGGTGGTTCGATTACCATCATCACCATCATCATCATCATCATCATCATCATCATCATCATCATCATCATCATCATCGTCATCATCATCATCATCATCATCATCATCATCATCATCATCATCATCCTCATCCTAAACCTCAACCTCAACCTCATCGTCGTCATCATCATCATCATCATCACCATCATCATCATCATCATCACCATCATCATTATCATCGTCATCGTCATCATCGTCATCGTCATCGTCATCGTCATTGTCATTTTCATCGTCATCATCATCATCATCATCATCATCATCACCCGAAAGCCGCCAATCATTGGTTATGTCATTTCCACCATGAGCAACACGACATGGGCCCTTCTCTTTGTTGTTGAGGATTCACCCTGCAGAGATCACCGGGGCTCCGAAGCACGAGTTTTCCCAACCTAAGAACCAGCATCCGCGGTCTGAAGCCAATCTATGAACACACTCCACCTGCACAGGTAGTAATTGTAGGAGTTTTTTGAGTGGTTGGTTCTCTCATGTGATCAACCTTCATGCACCATTTTTGAGCATCATTCATCATGATCAAATGTTATGAACCCTTGTTCACCACTATTCACTATTTTTTGTTCACCATGCTTGCCTGTCCTTTACCGCCGTTGAGAAGTGCAAGACACCATCAACCTCCTTCCCTCTTTTCAACCACTTTTTGCCCTTATCTACAACTGTGAACCTCTTATTCACCGCTATTTGACGCTATCAACCAATGGTGTCAAAATGATTAATCATATTTTGACATTTTGCCATTGCCAACTGGCTTCTTTACCATCACTCACCATCATCAATTGCTTTTAGACATGGGCTCCGTTGGTTTCAATCACCTGTTGCCAAGTATTCCTTGTTCTCAACCGCACTTGATCACTGTGAACAATTTCTGTTCATTCTCAACCACTGTGCGCCACTATTAGCCACTATGAACGACCATCATGAATGGTGACCATCAGGAACCACCATCAGCGACCGATGTTCACCCTTGTAGATCACTACTAACCAGGGTCATTCAACCATCATTCAACCATCAATCAACCACAAATGAACCATCATTGAACCACCAATGAACCATAGTTTGATCATCATCTAACCATTATTTAGCCACCAATGAACCACCAATGAACCACCAATGAACCACTCCCTTGGTCTCTTGCCAGCATCAAACCCACCATTCCGGCAGGCCTGATGGCAGGCGACGCCCTGATGGAGGCGACCCGGTAGTGCGGTTGACGCTGATATGAATGGCATGTGAGTGATCTGGTTAGTGGTATGATAATTATGTAGTATGACTAGCTATGGTTAAGCAGTAATGCAACCATCACGAAGTCGCGTGCAGTGAGAGTATTGATTTGCCCCCAAATTCCCAAGAAAGATGGGTTGTTTATAACCGTGGGACTATGCAGCCAAGAGATGCAAAGAGTGATTAATGTGAAAGGAAATACCATGTGCACAAATGAACCCTTCAAACCCTCCACTGTAGGAGATAAACCACATGGTGTTTTTGTTGGCTGGGATCGTTCTGGTCAATCCGGTAAAATTGGGAAGTTGAACGATCATGCAGAAATCAATTTGGTGAATGGTTGTGCGGCGAGTGGGATCCACGAATGGTATGTTTTCGATTATCGGTAAGTCCAGTGAAACGCGCTGCGAGCCGAATGTGCGAAAAAGTATGGGGCTTCGATTGATCGCAGTGCTTTCGTTTTTCTGTATCCCGATCAGCCCCATGGCTACCTGAGACTGTAGCTCTGATTATTGATTCGAAGGTCCATTACAATATCCCGAGAAATCTTGTTGCAACGTGTGGCAACACTTTTCCGAAAGTGCTGAGGGCAAAATGTGCAAACGGAAATCCAAGCTGAATTGGTGGCACAACCGATCCGGCAAATCCTGGTACCAGCAATGTGGTGAATGTTTTCCGCTTGATGAAATACTGCTGAACGTCACCCACATTATTACTTTCAACGGGATTTTCTCAATGCTGGCAACCATTGAAAACCGCGTTGATGATGATGACAACCATGATTGTATAGCGGTGAACATTGTTTACCGCGATCATTCTTGATGACCATTGGGAACATAACACTCAACCAATCTGTGTGCTGGGAACACTCCAATCGGTCACGTCTTGAGGATGTCGACTTGGATCTTGAGTCGGTGGCCCAAATGGGGAAGGTCGTGGAAGGGTTACCCGGGGAGTTGCACACCTAGCTGCAGGCGGCGTTACATCACTTTAACGGTTGGGTTCGAACAATATATAACTTGAGTGGAGTTCCTGTTTGGGAAACTAACCTGGAAGTGCAACATCCACTACTCAACATATGGTTCGCCTATCAAATGATTTTTGGCTTCCAGGTTAGTTTCTCAGAAGGTAAATGACAATGAAATGAGTTTGACTAGCCCTGCTGTGGACCCACCTTGAGGTATGTAGCTGGCGTTAAAGCCAAGGCTACCAATATCACCGAGGCACTTCTGTGACATGTACAGCAGTTTGAGTCTTCTCCAAGCCTCGGTTTGCTTGCTTGTTTTTTTTACAGCCTCACAGTATAATACAACGTATACATGTGTATATATATATATAGTATATACGCATAAATAAATAAATATGTAGATATCATACATGGCTGTGGATTTGCACCCAGTACCCCCGGTGAACATTCCATTGGCCAGTCCAAGTGTTGGGCTTCTCCTAGTTGGATGGACCCAGCTGGCTGCTTTGCGCAGTTGATGGTGCCAGGGAACCGAAGGCCCCAACCCGGAAGTGGTGCCACCCAAGGGGGAAGGTGATTGAGAAGCAATGGCAGCCAGCAGTCGTGAAGTCAATCCACAGGAGGTTGACGAGCTCCGCTTTCGAATGCAGAGACAGTTTTTCGACTCTCAGGGGGTCAATATAGGAAGAGAGGATACAACCTTCAATGTTGGACCTAGTAGAAACCAATGACATTCAACCCTTCAAGCACCGATTGTGAGGGTCTCGGTCAATCTTGTTTCCCACCAAGAAACAGAAGGACTCTTTTCGATGGTGCTGGATTCTCAGAGGGAATTTGTCACGGTAATGGTGCGACACAGTGAGGACCCATCTGCTTTGAGGTGGTGCGTGCTTTTGTTAATTGTCTGGACACCCCCACCAATTGGTGATGCGAAAGAATACTCATGGATACTCCAATTGGCTTGAAATACAAGAAACATCACCAATGATATACATCACCTCCAAAAAATTGGTGATACTCATGATTTGTCAACTTTTCTTTGTTGGCTTGAAATACATGAAACATCACCATGGAATTGAAAGCTGTTGGCGTCGATGATTGCGTGTTCAGCCACCAAACACGAGCGAATCCGCCAACCACTATATTCGTCAATATAGCAAGCACAGGTCATCCACTGACTACCACTGTATATGAGTTGGTATTCACTGTATTGATATGTGATAGCAATTCACCGTAGCTTGTATATTCACAATAGTTGGTGCAGAAGAAGTTAGCGGCCAAGCACGACTTGAGACGAATGTCCAGGAGTGTGTACTCACTACACCAAACTATGCTTGGACTTACCATGTCTGCTAGTCACCCCAGTTAAAGACCAAGTTAGGATAAACATCATCCTAGTCACCCTAGTTATATGTCTGGCAGTTGCCCTATACACTTTAGTAACTGTATATAACTGGCAGTTGCCCTAGTTAGGCCTACTTACCCTAGTCATTGCTGGCAGGGGAACATCACCTTGTCCTTGATATTGGGATCTCATGTAACGACACAGCGAGGCTTGCCGCCATGTGAAACCGGGGGTAGCTTCGAATCGTGAAGAATCACCATGGGACTGCTGCGGGTGTGACTCATGGTTGGTCACTGGTGGGCTAACGTCATAGGGCAGCATCCAGGCTGTATCTCTTAGGGGTATTTCAAACCGAGGGAAAAACAGTGCTCACAGTCGTTATTATAGTTGCTATCACTGATGGTTGTGAGAAATGCTCGCTTAATGACCGCGGATATTCAAATCAGTAGCTATGAGGTTCATATCAAACGATCCTAAATATATGGTGTCAAATGTTTGTTGTTGCTTCATGTTTGGCCAATGATCGTGGACAATCAGGACGTGTGTTGACGATTGATCATTGGATAGACAACCAGCCATGAGTTATTGACCACATCCTGAAGTGACAACAAATCGGATTCGGATCATTCGTTGGTGATTGATCGTTTGAAGATGTGATCCAGGCCGCAGGAAGTCATGCCATCTCCTCGTCGTTGATGGCATGGAATGTAATGGTCTCTGCTTTCATCGGATGACCAGAACTTCTTGGAGAACCCTACCGGAGATTTCCATGCAAGGCAGAAATAAAACATAGAGCAATGTGTTCATTAATGGTGGCTTACAATGGTTTGTAACGGTTTATGATGGTTTGTATGGTTGATGAATGGTTAATTCAATGGTAAATAGAGATGGTTAATACTAATGGTTCTGATGTTGATAATGGTCAAATGAAACTGACATTCATGGTGGTTGCTAATGCTTGATACTGTATAGGTAACAGTTAATGAATGGTTAACTATGCATCACGGTGGTTAGAGCCAATAATGGTGATTGTATGATCATAATGGTCATCCAATGTGATTCTATCAATGGTTAGTAATGATCGAATGGTTAACAACGATGGTTTCTAATGTGTATCTACAAACCATTGCGAAAAAACATGGTGATTCTGAAAATACAGATTAGTTAATGCCTGGTGCTTGTGAGCCAGTGCGAGCACCTGTATAGCGCGCTTTTCCGCGGTGCTAAGATGGCACTGCTTGCCGCTAGCTGCCAGCCGTAAATTGGACCTGGCTCATCTCAGAAAGGATTAGCTCTAGTTTGGCATGAAATGTTTACCTCTTGGGAGGGTCTATGTTTGGGGGAAAGCGATTGGATGGTTTGGGATCTACGTTTGGCGGACGGGAACAAATGGATGGTTCGCATCCACGTTTGACCAAATGAACTGCACCAACATGTTGCAGCATGAACCAACAGATTGATCTAGCCGTTTGATGAATGAACACGGGACATGTTTGTCCAAAGCCGTTCAGGAAAGAGCCAAGCTCCGCAATGGGATCAACCACCTGTCAGGTGGCTATGAACTTCTATAACCAGCTACCATCTAGGCACTTGGAATCATGAACAGTTAGGAATGATTAGCGGTTGTAACTCATCAGGGGTTACCCTGCAAATGGTTATTCACCATTAGGAATCATGAACCATCATCAATCATGAACCTTCAGTGTTGTGTGTGAGCTCCTTGATGGAACAGCGCTATGCTGCGAACTTCGCGCCACAGCTTTTAATGCTGGGATAGAGTTGCAAATGAAAAGGCAAAGAAAAGAGATGACACCATGTAGAACCCCCCTCAGTTCTAAGCAAAGTCATACTAACACAGCTGGTAGTTGTATCCGGTTCGCAACTGGGTCGTCCATAGTAGTCCCTGTAGGAAACTTTAGCCACCAAGCTGGAACCTCTACCCCATGGGCTGTATACAGCGTGGTCATTGGCCCATGTTTGACAACTCACAAGGAACCATCATCAACATTTATCAACCGCATCCAATAGAAACCACAATCAGCCAACCATGAAGCCATCATCATTGACCATCGTCCATTCTTGTTAAGCACCAGAAACCATCAATAAACGATTGATCAACCCTCAACCTTATTGATCAACCCTCGACCTTCAATCAACCATTGATTGACCCTCGACCTTCAATCAACCACATTGATTGACCATGTTTGATTCTTACGGAATAGCTGAGCCCCTGAACTGATGGTTCGTCTCGGGGGAATCCTAGGGCTCCCGGCCGTGTCAGAAGTTCGGGGCAGCACCCGGGTGCCATGCGCCATGACCGCCACGGCGAAGTGTCGAGATATTCATCTCATGAGTTGCTGGGCTGCAACGGAGTGGTGGAATCAATGGAATCAGTGGAACCTGGAGGTTGTTAGACCAGGGATAGTACAAGTTCATATAGTTTGTCATGGTTGTTTACCAGCTCCAATCATGGACATGATGGTTATATACGTGGGTTAAGATCGGAGAAGCACTCACTTCTTGTCGCCGGTTTTTTCCTGAGGGAAAATTATGTTTTTCCGAGTCGAAGCGTTAAGCCAGAGCAACCGGAATGGCAGTATTTGCGAATAAGACATGTGGGGACATGTTTCACAATGGTTTGCAACAACAGCTGAAGGTGGGTAATATCAGATCCGAATGGCTACACTGCGGCTACGCAGTGATTTCCGATCATGCTTTACGGTGGTTGATAAATGAGTTGACAATGGTTAACAGCAAACTATATGGAATGCTTGATAGTGCTTCATGGTGAATGCTTAGTAATAGTCAGTAGCTACTGAAGATGATTACGTTTATTTGTTGCTACTGGGAAACAGCGCTGTGCACTGTTGGTTTTTACTGTTGCTTTTGCGATGGCAGACAGCTTGTGGAATGGAAACTGTTCTTCGTACCTGCCTTGATTTTTCTGATGTCACCCACACTTGAATGGGTAAAACTGTTGACTCAAGCACAATTCATTACAACCTTTGAACTTGAATAGTTGTTCTAAATGAGTTGTACATGAATAGCTTCTGTCACTATAACAGTCCTTTGAATTTGTATAGCTATACAGTTGATACACCACGGTTGGGTTGGGCATCCAGCATGGCACCACGGGCAGGTTGGAACGTGGCGGGTCTGAAACCCACCCTGGACCTTGTGAAACGCTGCAGCCGAAACGGCAACGGCAACGGCCTGAAAGACTTTTTCCAGCGGCACAAGGTGGACATCCTGTGCCTTCAAGAGGCGCCACGATTGCGGTGAACCGTGGTGAACGAAGACGGTAAAGGTCTCAAGTGGTGGCTGATGATGGTTGATGATGGTTGATGATGGTTGGTGATGGTTGATGATGGTTGATGGTTGATCTCAGAAGTTTAAGCAGGTCTCAAGGTCTTGTAGTTGTCGATGGTATGGCTGATACTGGTTGATTAATGGTTCGGATGGGTTTACTAACGGTTTGTGTATGTTTAAACTGGTTCACTAGGGGCTACTGATAATTAATGAAGAATGAACCATGATGTTCGAGGATGGCTGACAGCGGTTGATCATTGGCATTACTGATCGATGTACCATTGGCGATTGTGGATGGTAGATATTGATTGGTAAGAACAATGATGCAATATCAATCATAGTAACAACTGAATGGTTGTATACCATTGTACTGGTTGATCATAGTAACAACTGAATGGTTTTCAACCAATCAATGATCATAGTAACAATACCATTGGTAAGAACAACTGACTGGTTTATATCGGTTCGGAATGGTTGACAATTGTAGAAGCTTGGTTGATTATGGTCGTGGACCTGGTTGAGATTGGATCGTCAGGGTTGTTTGATGCGGCTGATCATTGACACGCTAGCTTCATCATCGTTTTGGTAGGACCTCTTTCATGAAGTAAGGGTGATTCAACCATGAATGAACTCGACTTAACCATTGTCAACATTCATTAATTGTGAAGAATCATGAATGAACCCTGATGAAACATGAACTCACCATTGATGAAATAGACAGGTTTCACCATAGTGGGAGTTGACCAACACATTGTTCACCGTCAGTTAATCATCAACAAACCATCAATTGGCCATTAACAAACCATTGAACTTAACCAGTACAACCATCAATTCACCATCGATTAGCCATTGGTGAGCCACTATCAGTTAACCAGTACAACCAGCAAAAAAATGTGGAATAACCATCAATTGACCATCCAGTAACCATTAATCAACCATTCAGACCATTCATATACCATCAATGAACCATCAATTGACGATTAATTGAGCATTAGCCCACCATTTCACCATGGATTCTCCATTCATGGACCAATATTATATGCAGCAAGTGAGGTGAAGCTGAACTCCAAGACGTTAGCTGAAGCCGGCAGACAGCCGCTTGACAGCACTTGTTGCGTTTGGTGAGCTCAGGAACTGGAGGTATCCCTCATGAACCATGACATGTCACCAGTAAGCATCATTAACCGTAACCATGATGAACTACTGGCCACCATGAAGTCCATGATTTGATTACAGTTTCCATCGTTCAAGCCTGAGTACGTCAATGCTTTGTATCACTGCAACCACGAGTTTCGTATCATTTTATCACAATACACATTTTAATTTTGATCACTGCAAACATCACTGGAAGCACTTTGAGAGCAGCTGGAACCGCATCATTTTAGCCACTATTTGAACCACCATAGCCAGGATTTTCGCATCATTTTTTCATCAGTAGAAACGCTCACTATAACTTCTATAATCACCAAAATTCGCTATGTTTACTCTATTTTTTCCATAAGCATCATGTTCTACTCCCCTAGTGATGACTATAAACATCACAGTAACCACTACATCCTTTTCATCTCTACCACTAAGACCTATCTTAACAACTATAGACTATAAACCACTATAAACATCATTTTCATCTCTACAAACCACTGGAAAAACTTCATTTCACAACAAAAAACCACTATAAATACCTGATTTTCATCTCTACCTACCACTAAAACCCCATCTTAACAACTATAAACCACTCTAAAAACCTCACTTCTCTTCGGTGGCGAGGTACGAAGTGGATGGCTACGACAGCTTCTGGGCCTGCAACGACGGAGCAGGTCAGCAGCGCCAGGGGCTCAACGGCTGCGCCACCTTCGTTCGGAAGGATCTGCCGGTCCTGGCGGCGAGCAACGCGCCGTTGGAAGACCCGGAGCTGGACGGTGAAGGCGGGGCCTGGTCGGACACCTGGGAAGGGTGGTGGTGGGCTGTTGGTTGTGTTGACGTTGGTTGATGTGGGTTGTTTAGCTGGTTTTGTTGGTTTTGTTGGTTTTGTTGGTTTTGTCGTCAGTTGAATGTTGTTGTTGGTTGTTGGTTTTGTTGCTGTTGCTGCTGCTGCTGCTGTTGTTGCTGTTGCTGCTGTTGCAACATTGTTGCTGCTGCTGCTGCTGCTGCTGCTGCTGCTGCTGCTGCTGTTGTTGTTGTTGTTGTTGTTGTTGTTGTTGTTGCTACTTGGCCATTCAGCACTGGAGCTGGTCATGTTGGGCCAGCGCTTCTCCCACGTCCCACGTAAGGTCGCTGCTTGCTGACCGATCACGGAAGCTTTGTGATCTTCAATGTCTATGTGCCCAACAGCCAGGGAGGCCCTCGATTGCCTTTCAAGATGAGGTGAGCAGTTGGGGGCCGAAGCTTGGCTGGGAGGTTGAACCAATAGGATCACCGCTTCTAGATATATCGACCATCATGAAATAATAATCACCTCCCATATTTAGATATAACTATCAACCATCATGACATAATCATGTACCCCGTTCTTATTGACAACGACGAGTCCCTTCCAAAGAAGAGCTCCCCCTCCCCTCCCTTGGTCCGCCCCCAAAACGTTGCAGATCCCGCTCAGGTGGTTGAGAGCCTTGCGGGATGCCATGTGCCGAGAAAGACGCAAGGGCAGAGCTGTTCTGTTGGCAGGTGCAGCAGCTGGTTCTGAACCGAATGCCATGGTTCACAACCAGCTGGTTCTTCATGATACGATCATTGCTGTCAACCAATGGCTAGCTTTGGTTACTAGCTATGGTTGATAGCTATTAACAACCAGATGTGAACAACCATAGCTATTAATCAACAACGAAATTCACAACCATAGCTATCATAGGCCATAAAAGCGGTAAGCAACCTTTTGTCATGGCTGTCAATTAGCTATGGTTATCAACAACTATGGTTGTCCGGATCAAACTATTCACAAACATGCTGGTTGTTATACATATACACGGGAAACAATAGGTAGTACCTACTATTCAAAACTATCGGTGTTGCTACAGTTATAGCTGTTCTTTAACTCTTGATTCGTCAGCTATTCTGATTGTTCGTTCACTTAATGTTCTTCCATCATCAGTGATGAACAGTACGGACTGCTGTTAAGAATAGGGTAATTGCCTGTTGTCAATCAATAGCGTTAGTTTATCAGCTGGAAGACTTGGGAGATGGTAGAGCCCCAACTTAGACAACTCGTCATCCGCAGATCTGAGGTAAAGTTTGTTGTCTCGGTGTTAGGTTGATCTAGCCCTCTGTGATGGTGACTGCAAGAAGCACTTTGTCAATGCGAATCAACCTTTCTTGGCTTGTTGGATACCAAATATAGAGAACGCCTGCAACAGTTTATTGTAGGTTGCCACCAAGCATCATCGATAAGCAATAACTGCCCTGAGGATGACTTTTGCCATCGGCCAAATTCAGAGCATCCACCCATGGAACACTGTGAGGTAACGTACTACATTTCACAGATGCGGCGGGTCTGGGTCCGTTTCGTTTCAATTCGGCAACCCGCATCCGAACTCAGCTGGCGACATCGTAACATCAAATTCCATGTTCTTTCGACAGAGTTTGGCATCAATAGAAAGAACTTCCATGTGCAACAGCCAGCCACGAGAATTCCCCGCGCCCATCGCAGTTTCTGGTTGAAGTTTCTCCTCTCGGCTCGGGAGGCGATCTGAATCTGAAGCATCGCATCTGGGACAGTCACTGGAGTTGTTTGAGCCTCGAATGCCAAGATCTCCTGCCGAGCCTCGAGTCCCAAGATGGCACAGGCCCCGAGACTTTGCAGCTCTTGCGCCTGGTTGCCTTCCATTGGCCGGACCTCTTGGAGGCCTTCAGAAACAAAGAGGTGACTCCTATGGAGACCAGGACTGCCGATGAGATGCTCATGATGTTGATGCATGATCTTTTTTTTCGATTTTTTTCGCAACTGTAGTCGTGAATCTTCCCTGAACGATATGTGATACGATCAAGACCAATAATCATATACACTGATGCCTCAACTCTTGCATTCATCCCCTCCCCCATCAAATTTCCACTCAATGTGGAGGTTCCCTAGTGTATCCACGATGGTTGGAAGTTGGAAGGTGGAATTTTTGAGATTGCAGCTACCGCATCAAAACTGTTATTCGTCTTTTGTTGCTTTGGCAATGCAACAAGCTGTTGTAGTCCACAGTGTCTGTTCACCAGCTGTCCCTCAGACACATTTTGGTTGTCCAAGCGATCGAAATACGCCAGGAAATTGCCAGCAAACTAAAAATGGTGACAGTCCAGAGTCAGCCCAAGGATTGTTTCCTGACGAATGAATGATGCTAATGGTACACACACACACACATGTACACATGCACACACGCACACACATTTAGTACAACATACATACCTCCAAACAACAATATTTCATTTATATGATATATATGTAGTATTTCAGCAATCATGAGTATGAAGGCCAGTGAAGATCTGAAACATGCAGTGACAAAAAAAGCGCGAAATCTCACAACACTTCACCTGAAACAGGGTGTACGTCTCCGCTCCTGCAGGAACTCCAAGAATGGTCAGACGTTTCAGCAACTTGCCAGTGCAGATTTTTTGTTCCCATGTAGGCAACAAACTGCATGTAGATCTACACATATGTGGTTATGGGTCAAGATTAACCAAGCAATAATGGGGGATAATAACCAACAATAATAGGAAAAACAATGGTAAATGATGGGGGAACCAGCTGTACAGGGTTTTGATCCATAGCCGTGTGCACATGTTCATACGTTTATACACACATGTTTACATTTTGTTTACATTAGATTATCCTCCAAAGAGTACCCAGCCCTACCCAATGAATGATGAAAATATTGGAGCTACAAATGATGGTCCAGCTCAGTGGTACCATTGATCCTGAAGCTTCGACGAGATCTCGGCTTGGATGGAATTGCTTGAAAGAAACCCTGGGGAGGTTGGTGCCCGTGACCCGACTTGCTGCAGGGCTAGTGGCTACACAGTGATCCTTCCAGTAGCTGATTTCCTAAGCATGGGGAGAGTCGACTGTCCTGGGACACACATCTCAACCCTGCCATTGCCGGTTGTCGACCCTGAAGCACATTTCTTTAGCTGGCGATGGGAGACAGATCCTGTGGTCATGCACTCAATGTTTCAGATTTGCGGGTCTTGCTCCTGACGTACTTCCAAGGATGTAGCGTATCCTTGCCTTGACATTTCCCCCGGAGTACCGTTCTTCCTGAGGAAATGGGCAGTCTGGGCGAAGCCTTTTCGAGCTCCGAGCCCTCCACAGAGTTCTGCGGCAGTGCGAATTGGACCACCCATGGAAGACGAAGGGATGGCCAAGTTCAGTTTTCAAGTCGATGGTGTGGGCGTGGATGAGGATGGATCGCCGGGTCCTCAGGGATTGCTGGAGAAGGTGAAGGTAAAAAGTCTGCGTGTGAACCCCCCGGGAAAGACACGGAGGTCAGTCTTTATTAGGATGCTCAACCATGCGCACGGGAGGAGAGAGTGGTGTGTATGTATCAACATAGAAAGTACTGTAAATGACACACACAAACATCTCCCGCTCAAGCATCTAGAATCTGGGTAGAAACTCTCACAGTCACCCCTTCCCCACAGCACATCGAGTACCAGGGAGTAGATCTCGATGTTTCAATGGCAGCTGCCATGCTATGAGTCTATCCATATAGGGATGGTGGTACCCAAGGCCACCGCTACATGTTGGGAAAACAAGCGTGATCACCTAGGGTCACTGCCCACATTCACCAACTGTTATAGCATCTCAGCTTCTCCCTTGTGGCAAGTAGAGACGAAGCGCTAGGCAGTATCCTCTTGCAGATGTTTGTGAAGCCAAGACCAAGCCTTGCCCCGTAGCACCCTGTGGTGAGGCTGATTATTGGTGGCTCCAATGCCACATATGTGTGACGTCCTCAGATCTGCTGGCGATGCAATTCCTGGGACGATTCGTTGGACAGATCGGACGATTCGTGGATCCATTAGAAACTGGGCCAACGATGTGGCTATAGGTCGTCATGAGGGTCGAATACCCACTAGGGAGGTTCCAGCTAGGTACAGTACCTTTTTTTTTCTCGGATTTTTTTGGACGCGAAGAGCCGGTCTGACGCGTTTAGGTCAGGATGAGTTCATCCAAAGATTCATACCTGGGAGCCCAACCCTGCAGTAGAGATCCAGTTCTTTCCATACCTTCATGCCTAAACAAAGGAAAAAGTGGTGAAGCTGTGCCGAGCCTGAATCCGTGCGTGCATCTGCGTGGTGATGTCCAACTGGAGCGGGTCACAACGAAACAACCAGCAGCCTGCAGGAACTGACCAGCTGGTCGAACATCAAAGACTTGACCATAAGGTTTAATTGTATCATCTATATGGGTGTTTCTCAAAATAGGCGACCCTAAAAATGGATGGTTTATTACTTTATGTTTTAAATGGTTAAGATTGGATGGTCATCTATATATTTATGATTATGGTGAGCTCAAACATGATTTAATCATTAATCAACCATTAATCAACCATTGATCAACCATTAATCAATCATTAATCAATCATTCAACCGTTGATTAACCATTCATCAGCCCTTAACTCACCATCTTCTCATGGCAATGGCTACCTCGCCATGCGGCACCCCATAGGATGCGGAGGAAGGGCGAACTTTCCATGGGAGAGTTGCAAGAAGGCGGCTGCCGAGCACTTTCCACCAAGGGACTGGTTGCGAAGCCAGCGGCAGCAATCTGTGACACCAGCAATGACAGAAATGTCAAAGCAACTCAAGAGATATCATGAATGAACACGCCAAAGATGTACAAAACCTTTACGTTTCTTTGTTTTTCTCTACTTTTTGGAACAACTTGGTTGGGTTTTTTGTGCTAGGACAGGCTATCCCACGGACAGCATCTCCGTTTTTTGGCAATTCGGGGAGCCAACATTCACACGTGCAACACAGGCTTACCATGGCCATATGGGCGCTCGAAATTCTCAATCCCCAAAATGCTTGCTCCAATTTTTTGGCGCGACTTTGTACCCTGGCTTGGAGTCACATTGCCATATTGGATTCAGATTGGCACAGATGGGAAAATCTACGGATGGATGATGATGAGGGTGCGGCCGTTGTTGGTTTCAAAAGTCATAATCACTTTGGGTCGCAAGGGCGCCATTGATAAACCATGAGCATTGGCCCAGGTTGCTGGATGGACCCTTGATCAGCAGCGATGCAAAAGCACCAGCTTCCAATTGGTAAATGGCTGTGGGTCAATATTAATCAACCAATAATGGGGGATTTCCACCAACAATGATAGGGAAAACAATAGTGAATGATGGAGAACCAGGGGTAGGGGGTTTTGACCCACAAGATCTACAAATGGGGGTTCTCAAACTAGGGCCCCTCCAAACGGATGGTTTGCTTCCAAAATCGGTATTGCTAGAAACAGGGTATTTCCCACACTTTCCAGGTATGTCTGATTGCCGGATCGTATGGTTTCTCGAATTTGGTTGGTCAACAGATGATAGTTGGTATCAATGCCAACTAGTTGATGATAGTGGGTTCATCGAATAGTATAACAGTACATCAACAGTGGTTGAACCAGCGACTAGTTGGTAGTTATACTAGTTGGTATCAATACCAACCTGGCGATTATTTGTTTATATCAACCACTTTTTGTTGGTTGATGTTGTCAATCTCCGGGAGTTGCAGATGACATCCTCCAAGCTGTTGGCGACCGCTCGCACCCAACTCAACTTGTTGTGTACCACACGTACCCCCAATGCTCAGGTAAGTTGGTGAACAAAGCTGGTACCCCCAATTCATCCTTTGTTAACCATAGCCGTGAAGCTTCAAGGATACCCGCTTCCTCCCAGGGGTCGGTGGGCACTCAACAGAAAGTGCGGGTTTCGCATTTGCCATGGACTGGCCTAGTGACAATGAGGTTCAGGTGGTTGTGACCGCCGTTGGTACCATGAAGTGCAAGTGTGTGATACAACCATGCAACAGCCTGGTGACAGTCCACCCACCTCAGGGATGGATGGATTTCTTTGTTACTGGATCGAGACTGTTGTTGAAGAATTTCAGAACCACATGGTGCGAGGATGAAGTGCACTTGTACTTGGATCCATTGTCCAAGATCTTTCCATGTCCTTCGAACAAGAGGGGACCTATGCAGGTTGCGGAGTTGTTTGCTGGCCTGGGTGGTTGGTCCAATGCGGGCCGTTTCCTGGGAATGCACACTGCAATCTTCGTGGAAAAATGTGAGATTACGGCAGAGGCATGTGCCCGAACTCACAAATGCAAAGTGATGAAGCCGAATGACTACATTGAGTTAGTGACGAAGGGAGAACAACCATCAATGGTGGTACTTCATGCTGATGTCACTGATGATGACACATGGATGGCTTTGACAATGACAAACGTTGCCTACGTGCTAGGCAGCCCCCCATGTCAACCATGGAGTGGATCTGGAAGAACCAAGGGCCTTTCAGCACCGGAAGGTCAGGTGTTCAGCCACATTTTGACGAGAGGAGCCAAACTTGCCATTTTGGTCATGGTGATGGAGAATGTTCCCAACATCACGAAACATTCTGACTACAAGACATTGGTCAAGAATGCTGCAATGCAGGGCATGAGATTGCTGGTGGCTGACAACCATGAGATCGCGAAGATGTCACCAGTTCGTAGAGACAGATGGTTGGGTACGTTTGTGCATAGTTCTGTTCTGGTGCATGATGACGATGTCATCCGTGCTAAGAACATAACACTGGCCAATGAATCATTCCAAGTAGGTCATGTCAGTCCTAGTCTCGGTCAAGTCCACGGTGTCCATGTGAACATGACGGAACTGGAACGGAAAGCACTGATGGTTGATGATGAAGTGTTAGATATACTTGGAAAAAGCGAATATGCTCCATGGTGGATCACGAATCAATGCAAATCCACCAATCCGAAAGATATTCTGCAGGCAAGAATTGTTCGTGAAGATAAGCAAATCTTCGCAATCATGGCTAGCTATGGAGGACAACACAAGTTGCCGTCAGACCTCCTTTGCAGCAAAGGTTTACAGACAGTCCTCACCGCAGATTCCCAAGGAGTTCGATACTTCTCACCATGGGAATTCGCAAAGGCACTCGGATATGACAACAGCACATGGATTCCAACCCAAGTCCATTTGGCCATTTGGCTTGGAGAATGACAGGAAACGGTTTGAGCATCCTTCATGCCTTTCTGCAGATATACAAAACACATGTAGCATTGGGAGATCAGTCTTTCATTTCGCTGCCAGAAGACATAGGAACCATTTTCTCACGTATCCATGCATGCATTGGACATTTGGATGAGATGCAAGTCACCACGGAAGGGGACTGGTGTTACCTGACTGAGGTGATCGACAAGCCATCCAAGCGTGCCAGAACAGACGGTGACATCCCGTCAACGGTCCTTTTTGTTGCGGAGGACCCAGTGATGCAAACAAGAACATTGGATGGATACCCTGAGTTCTCGATGGAATGCCACCCCATGTCCAAGGCTAACCAAGTCCATAGTGGCAATGGAGGGATGGTAATGCTTGCGCGTTGTGAGAAACATTGGAACATGTGCATCCACACTGACAAAAACACCTGTGTACGAGAGGTGATCCAGAAAGCCATGCCCTTCGCCCAAGGATGCAATTTCTTAGGTTTCAAGATCAACCAAACGGAGCTGCATTGGGAATCCCCAGTCATGTGTGTACCCATGAAGGTGTTGGTGTTTTTCCCTACCAAAATCACTGTCACGTGCACCGTGCAGAAGTTGGGACATGAGGTAACCATGCAATGTGACGTGACATGGACCACTCGCACTGTCCTTGCTTTCATGGCTACTCGACTTGAATGCAATGTTGATTCTTTGACTTTTTGGTCACAAGGAAGACTCATGAGTGACCATGAACACATCATGGACAATGCGGACAATGTCTTTGAAGTTGCTTTTCGTACCATGCCTGAGCAGATGATGACATGGAGCCCACCTGCCATTCAGGTGGCTGATCCAGGTTTGATTCCGGCCCCAGTGTCATTCTGGCGCTTCACTGCCAGACATCCAACGAAGAAGGTGATTCGAACACTTGTGTGCCAAGGTGAATTGACCATTGCATGGTTAGTCCAACAGTTGTTCCCAGACATTCATGCTGCTGTCCCATGGTCAACCTTCCAAGGGGAGAATGAGATCGATGCCACGAGAAAGATTCATGCGGTTGGGTCTTTTGAGATACAATGGAATGGATTTAAACCTATGGGAGTTACAGCTGTGACAAAGCTGCGATTCAACCAAGAGATCAACACTCCGGCCATGCAATCGATGCATACTGCACCTGATGACACAGTGTATTGGGTCAAGTCACCATTCCATTGCAAGGCAGCCATGACCAAGCTTTCTAAAGATGTGATGTTGCAAGAAATTGCTGCCTCCTTTTTTGCAATGTCACAAGCGAATGTCAGCATGTTGGCCATGCAAGATCAACATGTGTTAGACCCCAATTTGTTGGTCAGTGAGCTCGACCCCATGCGAATCATCACCTTTCGGGTGTGCCCATTGCTAGGTGGAGCCAAATTTGAAGGTGTCAAATTGAGGATCAAGAAGGAACTTGAACAGAGAGGTGTTCCTGAGAACTTGCTTGCGGAACGCACCAATGCTTTCATCGGCAAGATCCAACTTGAGAAGCTCACTGGGTTCAAAGAGTCAGATCGAGATGGTTTTTGGGAAGCCATGAAGAGGTTGGCCACTGAACATCGTTTCAGGTTGATCACACCTGGTGAGTTGAAAACACATCAAAAACACATGCGCAAGGAACAACCTAAACAGTCGCAGCCACCCCCAAAGAGGTCCAAACCAATGCAGAGCATTCCCAAGGCAGATGAAGTGGTGATTGACATTGCTCATTTTACTGCTGATGGACAAGGGATACAATTTCTTGAGTGCTCACGTTTTGGACCTGATCAGAGCGGCCTATCCATCATGAATGCGGCGGATGCACGAAAGTTCATTGCTTCGGGAGTGAAATCATGTGATCCATTGGCCATTCTGGTTATTGATGCTGACATGCAAGGATTCCCCACGGTGTTTCAGATGCCAGCCCACACCAAACAAGGACATCCCATCATCGTGCAGGCTGCACTTGTACAATGCGGGGACCAACATATCCAATATGAAGCATCAGTGATGTCAGTGAATATTGCTCCGGTCGCAGCAACTACCATAGAGTTCTTCATCATGAGGAAGCTGGTCACCAACTGGCCAGATGCTGCGATCCCACTCCAGTTTTTGGGAGTTCAAGTGCCTTCCTTACGAGGAAGCAATTTGATGAGTGTTTGGAGCATAAAGTCGTGGAACAAAGAACGCAAACAATGTGCATTTGATAAAGCAGATTACTGGCACGGATATTTTCGGGTGGGGGACCACCTATTGCACTCTGTCCTATCCCGCAGCGGGGCCAGTGGAATCATCCTGAATCCTAAGGGATCAGACAAAAAACACGACGCCAGATTTGGCATTGTGACCCTTCCAGGAAAGACACTGGCGCAGACCTTAAGTTTGGCAGAGGGCTGCGAACATGGGCTGGGGGTTACAATGGTGGGTGAACATTTTGCAGTGCGATGTCAGAAACAACACCTTGACAACGTGAGGGCGACCTTGATGCCCGAATCTGCATTCGTTGAAGCCACTCAAGTTGAACCAGATCATCAGCTTTTCGTATTACGCAATGTAGGCCAAGTGAACAAAGAAGGGCTTACCAAAGCTTTGCAAGATGGGGGGTGGTTGGCTCACGCAGTGAAACCACAAGGAATGGACAAGTGGATCATCGCTGCAAAGAGTCCCCCACGAAATCATCATATGGTTGTGAACGGATCCCTCACGATTGTGGAGCCCATGCACAAGCAGACCAATACCATACCAGTGACCATGTTTGCTCAAGAAGTGCAGGTGCAGACCACGGTTGATATGCAGAATCAAACCATGCAGATTTCATCCACCACACGGATGGCTGAGGTCAAAGCGGAAATCCAGGCTCAGATCACTGCAGTGGTCGATGAACGGCTTCAGCAGGCCAATGCACAGATCCAAGCTTTGAATGAAGTCATTGCGCACACACAACAGCAATCCGAGGCAGCCGCACGATCCATTGCTGCTGAAGTGTCCACGATGAAAGATGAACAGGCTTTCACGAAACAGAAGATGGTTGAAATCGAAACCACAATGAACAATTCTTCGCAGGCTATCATTGGTCAAATGCAGACCATGTTCAAAACCATGCAATCCAATCTGGAATCCACCTTTGCTCAGCAGTTGACGGAACACAAGAATGAAGCAGAGAAGCGAATGAGGTTGGATAAGACGGATCCCAAGTATGATCCCTTTGCCAAGCATTGACTAGGAAGACGCAGTCAGAGTTGCTGGCAAAGGTCATGGTTTGTCTTCATGTGGATTTTTGCAAGTTTGCTTGTTCCGGTGAATGCCTTGCATTTCCAACTAAAGACTACACATGACCATGGAAGAGAAGCGACTCCAGATCGTACCATACATAGCTTCAATGGCTGTTTAATTCATGAAGTACCATATTTGCATGACAATGGCAACAGACGTCCTTGTTCATCGAAAAACATTAGTTCGTATACCATGCTTGAGGCTGAATGCAGGAATGATTGCCCTTTCCAGAAGAGTTCCCCAGTGTTTTTCGACACTTTCTCTGGATTGTTCAGTGAGTACCATAGCGCAGCGAACTCTTCGAGTGGCAGTTGCAATGTGATTTCCAATGATTATCGACGATGTGGCCACAAGGATTACCCCTTTGGTGAGGCCAAAGTTCCTGGCCCTTTTCACGTGAAGGTTTTCAATCCGCACCAGTTGTTCAACCAAGAAGCCACTATTGCCAAGTGGTCACCAGGTGTGTGGATCGGTTCAGAAACTTCACATACTAGGGTTGCCATGAAGGAAACGATCAAAAGATTCCAGAAGCACAAGATCAAAGGCATTTTTAGCAAGGCGGTGCCTAAACACACCGACAATGCCGGAGTGTTTCGGGGGAAAGCACCCGGAGCAGTCATCTTGTCGCATCATTCACTTCGTGCGTATCCCGAGGTTTTGCCACCAGATGTCAATGATACATGCAGAGCATGTGATGCACTCTTGAACCTGGGAAACCAACACAATATATATATATAGGCACCTTCTATGGACCTCCCAAAGCCTCATCAACTTTGGCGAACGGAGAGGAAATTTTTCGAAAGATTGCCATTCCCATCGTTGAACGAGCCTTAGCATTCAAAGGTCCAGCATTGATTGCTGGAGACTTCAACAGAACCTTGTCAGAGAGCCCATTTTGGGCTTCGCTCCAGGCTCAGGGATGGGTTGATGCTGCATTGTTGGAGTACCAGAAGACGGGGGCGATCCCGGCACCAACATGTAAGGACTCAACCAGGCATTCTTTCACGCTACTTAACCCGATCCTGGCCAGGACCATGCTGAAGTGTCACACGGTTGACCTGTTTGAATTTGATGCCCACCCAGTGCTAGAAACAATTCTTGACCTGGATTCCCTTGATTCGTTTCGAAGCGTGTGGGCTCTTCCAAAATCCTTGGATGATTTCTTATTTGATGAAGAATTATTGAGGCTTCATGCTGACAGAGTTTGTCAACAGAGATCTTCACATTTTGAACAAGCTTCCGAGGCGAAGAATATCGAAGAAATGTTTCGACAGTTTAGCCTTTCCTGTGAAGAAGTTTTTGCAGAAAGCTGTGTGACCACAGATGGTAAACAAGTATCATTACCTGCAGCATGCCGGAAACGTTATAATAAACCGTTGAAGAGGAGCATGCCAATGTTTCCAACGCAAATCCCACATGGCCGAGGTGGTGATTTTGACCCTCAGGTAATTTCACCTAGCCTCAGCATTCGCAATCATGTCAAGCAGTGCCGTCGAATCCAAAGTTTCATGAGACAAACCAAGGCGAACTTGACTAAACAATCGGACACTGCACAGTCTCAGTGTATACACTTGTGGAACACAATTTTAACTGCAACTGGGTACCATGGATCTTTCAGACAGTGGATGCTGCAGACTTTGTCATTTTGGGTGCCTTTGGAAGTCCCTACATGGGAATTTGCGCAAGAGCTTTTGTCCCAATTTCAACCGTGGGTTCAGCATCAGAGATGCTTCGAATCCTCCCTTGGCCCATATTGGTATCTTGCGAACTGTGAAATTGCAACCACAACGATGGGTTAAAGAAGGATTGTCCAAACTGAGATTCATTGACAACTGTGACTTCGTCCCTGGCTTACCGATGGTTTTTCAGGAACAAACCACCATGGTCAAAGCAATTGAACCACCTTACATTGAAGTTGAACCTCCATTGCGATGTCACGATTTTTCTGCATTGGTTGCATACCAACATGACTCCACTGCGGATCAGAAGGAGATGCAACAGATCGTATCAAGTGCTTGGCAGGAGTTTTGGAGCAGAGATTCTTTCCCTCCAACCTTTGATGAATGGAGTAATGCTTGCGATTGGATTACGGCTCTTGAAGACTGCCCTTCATGTCCATACAATGATTTTACAGAGGATGCTTGGAAACAAAATCTGAAAAAGGCAAACAAGAAGTCCGCTCGTGGATCATGCGGCTTCTCTACGATGGACCTTTTGAGATTGCCTCCGAGCCTAATTCAACAACTGTTCCAAATTTTCAGAACGGCTGAAGAAACGGCAACATGGCCAGCCAAATTTGGAGTGGCACGGGTGGTGTTGCTCACCAAACCAGATGGACAGCCTAATGATGCCATGGGACTCCGTCCCATTACTATACTGAGTATGATTTACAGACAATGGTCGAGCTTTCGATCACAACAGGTTTTTGATTTTCTGGGGTCACAACTGCCACCCCAGATTGGTAACATTGCCAAACACATTAGTGCTGATATGCTTGCGGCGTGGTTCATTGATACCTTGGAAACGTGTCAGTTAGACAAAATTGGCATGTGTGGTTTGGTGTTGGACCTCAAGAAATGTTACAATTTGATTCCGAGATATCCCTTGGCAAAGATGATGGTGCGGATGGGCATCCCGGAACCCTATGTGATTGCCCACCAAGGCTTGCTTTGCCAACTGTCGAGGTATCTCGAACTTTCAGGTGAGATTGGAGACCTACATTCAAGCAGCACTGGCGTCCCCGAGGGATGTGCCTTTTCAGTGGTTTCGATGCTGGTGTTAACAAAATGTGCTGCTGAAGTGATCATCAATCATGTTGATGGTATTGATGTTTCCCTTTTTGCTGACAACTGGGGCATCCTTGCTTCTACGGTTCCATTGTTGGAAGATGCAATCACCAGATTGGAGGCCTTTCTTACAGATATGAAGATGCAGATATCCCCACAGAAATCCTGGGTGTGGGGAACGACACCTGTAATGCGAAGACAGGTCAAGGAGATCAAATTGGCGGGACAGACACCACCGCTGAAACATCATGCAGTCGACCTCAGATGTGATGTTGCATATACACGGAAGGTCAGCGAAGCTTCTATCAAGAAGAGGATATGCAAGTCCAAACGAATGTTGTACAAGGTGAAACACACGAGATATCCAAGAAAATTTCGCAAGAAGATGAGTGCCACACTGAGTGCGGGAGTTGTGGGGTATGGTTCTGAAGTCACCCACATCCTGCCAACTGAATGGCGAGCTATTCGAACTGCGGCGTGTCATTCCATTGACAGATACAGGAGTGGAGCGAATGGGTTGCTGGTCTTCAGTACTACTGGTGAATATTTGGACCCCCAACTGCGCAACATTTGCCGACGCATTAAGTTCTTGCGGAAATTCTTGAGGCAATTCCCTGAAAAACAGCAACGTTTCCTTCAGAAACTGACAGCGGCCAGAGCTCACAGAACTGGGCTTGCGGCAGCATGCCGCAAAGCTTTTGCCGATATTGGATGGCAATTCAAGGAACATGGGACCTTACAACATGTGTCTGGTTTTCGGTTTCCTTGGCTCACATCATCGTATAAGTTGATACAGCAAATTCTTTGCAAATTCTGGACACAACATGTGGCTTACAAGTTGAGAAATCGAGATATGTTTGATGTCACTGCTTTCAATGGCAAGATGTTTCAGAAATCCCTGCGATATCGATCGGAACAACACCAAGGAGTCTTGACGAGCATTGCGAGTGGCAAACATGTGACGAATGATATACTTCACAAGTATGCTTTGCACATTACTGATGACAAATGTGTATTTTGCGGTTGCAGAGATGGCAAGAGACACAGAATTTTTCAATGTCGTGAACTGCGGGATTTGCGAAATAAATATAGTGATACGATTAATTGGGTCCGTCGACAGAAGCAAGCAGTTTTCGCATTTGCGATTTGTCCTGACTCGAACACTGCCTTGAACCTTAAAGTCAGACACCAAACTGATTTTCCTGAAATGCAATTGCCTGAGGGTGATGGTCGACGGATTTTCTTTGTGGATGGATCAGCATATTTTCAAGATACTGGTTATTGGGAACATTGTTTGGCTTCGGCTGCGGTGGTTGCTTGGAATCCTGATACGCAACAAGTATCTTTGGTTGAACGTAACATGGTACCGACCATTGATCATTCATCCTTCAGGGGAGAATCTTTTGCAATACTGCTGGCGCTTCAGCAAAGCCGCCAGTGTGATGTGTATGGTGACTGTCAAGCTGCGCTTGACCTTCTGCAGGATTTGTTGCAGAGCAATCACATTGATGGTTTTTGTGCTAAGTTGACGCACCCTGACATTTGGGAACGAATTGCATGGCATGTCAAGCAGAGACAACCAGGTGACATCCAAGTGTTCAAAGTCAAAGCACATCTGATTGACAATCATGTACAACTTGATCATACGAACTGGAAGGAATTTGCGAATCGTTGTGTCGATGAACATGCTAAAGCGGTTTTCCATGAGGATTTTGTGGAACTGTTTCAGGCCATGCAAGCCCAGGTCGATGCATGTCTTGCACTCGAGAGTCGCATGTGCCAGTATCATTCATATTTGTGCGACATTGCAGATCGATACTTCGAATATATAAAGAATAAACCACAGTCTTCTGCTTTGAAACCAGATTTTCTGCATTTGCAACCTACCAGTCCTTCCTTGGGTCCATTCCCAGTTCAGGCTGCTGACTTGGAAGACTGGATTTTTGGGTCTACTTTTGCGGGTAGATTCACAAAATGGTGGAATAATTTGACTTGGAGCAGTGACGGCACGATCAGTTTTCTTGAACTATACATCGATTTTGCTGTTTCAAGTCGAAGCCAGGTTCCTGTTAATTTAGCAAAAAATGTGTGGGCCCTTCGTGATGAATCCATTGTTGCAGACGAATCCAGCCACGTCATGAATCTGCAAAGCCGAACATGGGTCCAAATCATGAATGAATTTCTTACCAGAATTGATTTACCATTTCAGAAACTGCCACGAGCTCGTGGTCTTAATCATGTAGGATATGCGATTCCGGTACATTGCTTCAATGCAAGACCACGGCTCCACATTGGAGCTGCAGCATGTGAGATATTGTGGCAATATTTTCATCGCAGTGGCGCTACTGTGAGAGATATGAAAGCCACTTGGCACCCGACATCCTTTGTCCCTGCTGGTGCTTAGTGCTTGTTGTCGTGTTGCATGTCTTCATTGTTTGGTTGGTCCCAATCATCCATTTGTTGCCATCATTTTGCCGTACGGCCAGATTTTAATTTTGTGTTGGGCATACGCATTAGCCGATGCCTAACGAAGCAGCAGACCGCAGTCCGCCTCAAAGTCAAAATCCTTTGTTAACCATTCATAGTCAGAAACCAAGCATTTTTGGGGTACCACTATTTTGAGAAACCACCACGTAGGGAACCTACATGTAACTACCACATATCCTTGTCGTATGCAACTACCTGGCAGGACACCATATGATCACACAATTGACACGGCAGGCATGAAGAAGTTGGGTGGCTCCGCCCTCAGAGTGTGAGCTGTGGTGTTGACCTGGAAAGGTGCCAGACTTTGCAGAGCCCCTTGTTGATTGGTTGACCTCCAGTGCATCTGACGTTCTACCACCTTAGGGGAAAATACCATAGAAGGTAGTATGGTAGCAAGAACATATTTCCAACACTCTTGTCGGAAATTGTGCTGAGAAACGCCAGCTTAAGCAACGGTTTTGGTGGTGTTTTTGGTGGTGTTTTGTCAGTTAGCGGCGTATTGTCATTGTTATCCGTGGTTTGGGAACCGGGATATGCATACCCTTCCCATACTCCAAGAAAAACCGATCGCTTTTGCCAGGAATCCCCTCCCCCCAGAAAGAGGTGCCACCCTGCGGTTCTTCACTGTTCAGGTGCATTTTATTCCACATTGTCGTCGTACCACTTTCTTTGTTCCTGAAGTTTTTCTACGCGCGACCGTGTTTTTTTTTGGGAAGGGACCCAACACACATTGGGTTGATGCTGCAGACATCTAGATCCAGAAGTTGCGGAGAGACGCGTTTGGCACAAACATGGAGCTGTTCACCGGACAAGAGATGCCATTTTTGGGTGCTTCAAGGATAGGATACCTTCCTTTGTGGCCTCAACTCCGGAAACAAGCGTCCAAAGTACCTCAAAACGGTTGAACATTGTTATACCTCCACAGATGGGCGCACATTAGCCATCCTAAAGTTATCATTTTCACACCTGTCTGATTGGAACTAGTAATACCCCATGACTAAACAGACATGAACCCTAGCATTCCCTCCGTCAACTGCGTCATACCCACTATCATTGGCATCATTCTACAGGTACCAACAGCTTTTTGGACAGCCCCCTACATTTTCTTTGCTCCAGATCGGCCATCTAAGGTTCCCAGTGAAATTGAACCATCCAAAAGAACCTGTGATTGTAGAAACAACGTCGGATCCTTATGGTTCTTATGCCATTGATAGTGATCTTGTTGTAGTCAGCTCATCGTCTCGTTATCTTGCGGTCTTTGATTTGATTTGATCAGGTCTTATTTCATTATTTCATACTGTGTTGCGGTGATACTTTCAGAAGATGTTTTCCTTTTTCCATCCATTCTTAGCATGCCTATGAAACAAACAGAGTGATGCAACGTCAACTGTGGTATTTTCATGGCTCCATCCTGACTCATGGCCCGTTGGGGTCAGAAACCCAGCGAGGTTTTGACAAACTAGCTGAGTCCTCTGCTTCAATCACTCACTACTCATCAATCACTAACATTAACGAGCTTATGAGCCAACTTACGAGCCATCCCTAGCATCACAACGTCACAAGCGCATCGCGTGTCCCATTGCTCACGTCACATGGGCGAAGCGCATCTGGCCTTGGCGGCGCTCGCCCCAAACCTGGGCCCACCACCGGGGCCGGGTTCGTGTCTGAGGCATCGACATCTCCCCGGCAGCGCGAGACTGGCTGGCGCCCGGGGAGATGGGGATGGCAGTGAGCCTCAACGCGACCAATGTCACGATCATATTCCCTATGGTTGGTGAGTATGGTCCCCTATAAACCGCACTATTCAGAGACAGTCATGATACATGGAATCACCATGAATCCCGTATACTTGATGATTATCAAACCATTCGCATATAGCCAACCATCATCAGATTCAGCTGGGATTTTAGCTGCAACCTTTACGTAGGTCACTTCTTTCCTGGAGCATTTATCACAGTTTGTCGAGATCGGAGGTCTGCACACATAGCTTCGGTTGGAAATTCAAGCATACCATTGGGAGTTATCAAAGTTGACCGCACTGATTGTCAATAGAAGCCGTAACTTCTGGTATATTTTCGGATCCGTCCAGTTTAGTCAAGCACACGGATAGGGACCTACTAAGTCTTGAATGAACATTCTGCTTTGCAATATGTACACGTATTCTTATTTGTACTCTTGCGCTGAGCGAATAATCCAGTCGTTGTTCACTGCAAAAGTCGTGTGGTTCGCTCCACAACCACCAGGTTTTGTCAGCGACTTGCCCTCTTCCTGTGGCCAAGACCGACCGCAAGCGTCCTGCAAGTGGGATTGCCGTGGTCATTGCCATTAACCTTGGGTTATATATATATATATGACCATTGACCATGGCTTATTACCAAGGGTAATCACCATTGACCACCAGTTATGGGTTTATCATCAGTCGGATTATCACCACTTATTGCCATTTACCTTGGGTGATTATGTCCATGGGTTATGGTTCTGAGCAGAATTCACAAACCACAAAGCTTGGATTATTTCCAAGTCCATTGCCCGTGGGTGATGCCGGTACCACAAACCACTGCTTGATGTTACCATGAGCAGCGGCTGCTTGGCTGATTTCCGCTCGCTGCCCGTCACGTTTCAGCTCGAAGCTCTGAGGGGACCGGGAAACAGCTCCAGCAGCTAAGAGGGCACCAGCACAATGGGGTACCCGGATCAGCATGCTGAGGCAACACCAGTCAACACTGGTAAAAAACCATTGTGGCACTTGGGTTTTTGCCACATGTTGCTACCCATGGTAGTTATACCCACGGTTTTAGGTGGAGACATTTCGTATATTTTTTTTTCCAGAATCTTCGCGCAACGATGAGAAGCTTTTGGTATACCCTGGCTGTGCTGTGCGGCCCTCAGAACGGGGAGAAGTGAGAAACTCATGGGAGATGAACAGAGAACCCGCTGCTACAAAGTGCCTGCCAGTGTCAACAGAGGTTGGTGAAAACAGCTGAAGCAGAAAACCATAGAGGCAGCTTAATAGGAGTGAGCCAACCTACAAGGAAGACGTATCACTTGGCCGGATGTTGCGGGCTTTAGGGCCATCTTGGAGCTGCACAGCCACAAAGTCGGTCTACTGGGTCAGCATAGACATACCCGCACCTTTGGGCTGTAGAAAGGACATGATTTCCATGGGCTTCCATGGTCTTCCAGCAGCCTTCCACACATTGAATATACTCATATAGATCGATATATATATATATATAATATATAGATACATGGAAGCAGACAGATAGATAGACAAATAAATAAACAGATATGTAGACATTTGTTTGCATTCATCATGCACTTCTGTAGAATGTACTTGATGTACCATGCAGCTTCGGATGCCTGCATTGCAACATGTTTTTTACCGCGGCGATCATTGTCCCATGCACAAATCTGCAGACTCTGCAGTTTCACAGTCTCAGGATATCCCTCACCAGCCCCAAAGCCTTGTCAGTACTCAGTGCTTGTCCTGCAGCCTTGCTGAGATTTTCCGGGAAATACAGGGGGGACGCCCGACACGTCTCAGGAGGGTGGCATTCGCTAGAGATCAATCCTGGACGCAGGGGACCTCAGTTGAGGACACCACCCAGCCTGGGGACAATAGCTGCGACTTTCGGCTGGTTCATAACTAGGGATGTTTTCGTAGATGTGTCCACCAAGAGATGGCAAATAAAGTTAACGTACCTAAAGCTGATATTCTTGGTGCGGTGGGCTAGTAGAACCCTGTTCCCAAGCAGTCCGATACCACAGTGGGCCCATGGGTGGGGTGTGTCACAGCTTTGTTTTTTTTGGTGTGAAAATCGGCGTGGGTCAACTGGGGGTTCGCGTTTGGACCCAGGGCGAAGATATTGGGCCACCATCTAACCTTGATCAGATACTTTGATGCTTAAATCCTTTGCAAAATGGAGGGATCTTTAGCAACCAGCTAAAACTCAGCCTTTTGGAAGGTGTGTAGATCTAGGCTTGAAAAACCATTGGTTTCTGTACACATCTTTGTACATATATCTTGTATACAGATGTATACATCTATACCTGTCACATACACATATACACAAGTATGCAAAAGAAGAGGGGTCATTCGAGCACAAACAGCACGTCCGAAAGCAAGAATTGCAGATGCGGGCAAGGTTGCATGTGGGAAGCTAGAGCTCAGATTGGGCGCTGAACCGTCCCAGTACTCAAGGGGTGGTTGCGGGCTTCCAACATCTTAGATCCATCTTTTGAAGCCATTGATCTCTTTGCGAACCAGGTCATGACGGATAAGGCTTATCAATGTCATTCACAGCCACTAACCACCATTGTCAGTCATCATTATGATGGTTAACCACCGTTCTTAATCACCGTTAACAACATCGATGGTGAAGTGTCATAGAGTCATGGTGATTACCATTATTCAGCACCATTAGCTACCATACACAGTCAGAACATCAAGCTTACCCTCTGGTAAACTCACCTGGCATTGGAAAATCTACGATTCATGGATAGTTTCCCAGGGTTTCCCCCACATGATTTTCCAATGCCAGATTTGGCAGAGGGTAGCTACCATTAAAAGTCAAAGCACCAGTTTCTTATCATTATTATCATCATGAGCCACCATGATGATTAACCACCATGCAGAGTCCAACCATCCTGTCTTCTTAGCCATTATTAACCACTATGAAGCATTTTTTGCCGTTGTTAGCCAACATCAGTTATTGTCAACCATCATCAACCATTATTAACCATTGTTGCTTCCTACCCCATGTTATGGACCACTATGAGCCATGATCGAGCATTATAAACCATAAGAAGAAAACCATCAGTTACCACCATTGAGCATTGGTGTTTTCCTGTCAGTTGCTTATTAAGTATCATTTACCACCATGGACCATTAACCACCAAGCATGACTATAAACCATTATTAAACTATGATTATCAATCACTATGAATCATCATCAACCATCATCAACCATTATTCACCATTGTGGTTGGTTGCGCTCTACCACTATGAACCATTATCAACCATAGGTGTGTAGCCATCTTTGAGCAGCATTCTGAACCACTTCTGACCACCATTCACCACTGACCATAAACCATGAACCATGATTTTGAACCATCATTCTGAAACATCACTTTGAACCATCATTATGAACCATCATTATAAACCATCATGATAAACTATCATTAAACCAACTCCCATTGCCAACCATTGACCACTATTACTAGCCACTAAGTACTATTAAGCACTCACTATCAACCATTCTCAGCCATTACCCATTAAACCATAAACCTTACTATGAACATATATCAACCATTAATCAGCCACTAACCATTAACTATCAACCAACCACTCATCAACCAATCAACCACCGATTCTGGAGAACAAATCCCTTGCTGATCTCAGGGCAAAGACCTCGATCCATGGATCCGGCGGCACCATCGCCGGACGACTGTGGATGAGCGCGGTCTATTCGTAGCGACCTTGGAACGCGGGGGTGGTGTCGGCCAGCCACGTGGGTGCCGGCAGCTCGGGGATCAGGGGAAAGGAACCTGAAGCCGTTGGTTGGGTTGGGAGCCCCTTGAGTTCATGACGGTG
Organism: Symbiodinium kawagutii; assembly: GCA_009767595.1. Classification (NCBI taxonomy): domain Eukaryota; class Dinophyceae; order Suessiales; family Symbiodiniaceae; genus Symbiodinium; species Symbiodinium kawagutii. Next base: position 560,979 of record VSDK01024487.1, read on the forward strand.
ATTCTTGGTCTCGAGATCTCGGAGCCACTTGAAATACGAAGTTGTTGAACCGTGGTGTGGGGTGCGTGTGATGGAACAAGCCACAGTTTTTCCGGGAATTGGAGAGGAAATCATAGAACTATTCTCCATCCCAGCTAATGCTTCCGTATCTTCTTTTCAAAGTAAGCAACCATTACTACTATTAATATTACTATTACTATTATTATTATTATTATCATTGTTAGTTATATATTATATATTTACCATTCTTAACAACAGCAATAAAAAGCATTTCTATTTTGGAACGTCCGAAATCAAGTCTTTTCTCCCTCCAGTCTTCAGATCGTGAAATTCTGCACATGCCAAGGAGCGTCCATCAGAGAATCTACGCTTTTGGCGGCACAGAGGGCTCTGGTGCGGAGCGCTGGTCCGCGGTGGGGAAGAGGGTTCACATTCAATTGGATATCTGTGATGAGCAGCTGCTGAGTAGCTTCATGATTAACCGGGGGATCCATAGATCAATAACCCCGCTTCTATTTGATGGTGAAACACCAGCTATTGGTGAAGGTGGTTGCTTTATTAATGTAAAGGGAACATTGTGGCATGGATTCTTATGAATCAGCTTGCCAGATTGCACATGACGGGCACTGTCTCACCATCTGATGCTAAAGTACCGTCTTGTTGTGACAGCAATTCCTGGTGACCGTTGCAGATGTTTACGGATAGCTGGGCTGATCCGTGAAACCATGAGACAGAATATGGGTAGAGGCAGTGCCAAAATAGTTTCAAGGGGTTTAGATATGTGTTAGCCTCGCTCTTTATGGTTAGAATCTTTGGCCATAGCATTGTCATTTCACTACCTAGCTATCAAAGTTATGACTACTATCAACAAGGTATCATCCATGACCAACTACCAACCGATCAACAGTGACACAGCAACACAAATCAGTAACTAGCCATCACCCCTTAATAAGCATCAATCTCAAGAATCATCCTAATGCGAATGCCAGCGGCAAAAAGTTTAAGCACTTCGTAATCATGAACCGTTTGGTACTGAAACATCGGCCTTCAACGACCATCAATACCATATGATTGACCAAACCAGGGCTCACCATGGCTTAGCATGCTTGCCCATGGGTGTGACAACGGCTTTGGGTGTTCCCAAAAACAAAAAGATATGACTAGCATCAGGGGTTATTGTTCATGAACACTGAGTATTGAGAACGATTTGATAATAGTGGTAGGTAACGGCTATATGAGACTAAGGTTTACAATCTCATTGTGACTGACAACATGACATTGCTCGTTGCTGACCATAGAGGCCCTGCTGAAAATAGACTGCCAGGGACCCCAATGTATTCAATTGCAGGTGATTGTTGACAGATCATTTTTCAGCGGATTCGATGATAGTGGACTGCTGAGCCTCGATACCCAACCTTTTGAGGGTGTGTGTGTGTGATACAACCGACGATTCTTTCTGGTTGGCTTCCTCTCAACCGATGGTGACACCAATGCCGATACCACTTCAAATTATAATCACGGTTCTCATGGAGACTGTGAGTCATAGTTGTTATGGTTGGGTGTAAGTCTTATGTCAAATGCAGCGCAAATGCTTCAGTGCTGCTTCTAGCTCACCTTGGCAATGGCCCTTGGGGCATGTGACTTTGCTGATCGCTGTGCCCAGATTTCTTCACAGATCGTCAGCCTTTGGATGACTTCTATGAAATTGACGTCGGGGGGCCCCAGCGGGTGCTTGGTGGGCCGCCTCATAGGGTGACGGATGATGGCGAAGGACATATGCGCTTTTGGTGCTTGATGCTTGAAGTATGGTGCTTTGTGGTAATTTATGAACATTCTTGATGTACTCTGTATGATGACACTCATGATGATGATGATGATGATGATGATGATGATGATGATGATGATGATGATGATGATGATGATGAATTGAAGAATAGTTCTCCCGCGCAGATCTACTAATCAGTCCAATCGGTTTTGCAAATTGTGGTCAAGGACTTGCTCAGCATGTGGATGCAAAGCGACTAGGTTAGCTAGTGGTGTTCTTACTTGGTGCTATAGATTTCCAAAGCCACCGAATATACCACGACGTCTTTGGGGAGCAGCCATTTTATCCAAGCAACGAGGCTGAAGAAATGTTACTTCTGAGTATGCTGCCTTGCTGTGGGGCAGAAATCCGAAGGGCTCTCTTGGGTTAATGGCCACAGCTCAGAACTATCAAACCGTTTCACCTTCACATAGTTTGCCAGAGCTTTCGCGAGCGGATATGAGTCAGTCATGTGATGTGACTAACCCTGCCGCGTATCCCCAAGCATTGCCCAAGCATTGCCCAAGCATTGCCCAAGCATTGCCCAAGCATTCCCCAAGCGTTGGTCCCGACTTCCCTGGGTACCACGGCGCCGGCCTCGCGCCTCGCAGATCACGGATGTGAATTCTGCCTCGGTCACTTGGACGGAGCTGAGCCCTAGCAATGATGGAAAGCCTTCGGCGAGGCGTGGCGCAGCACGTGGCAGATGGGGTACCATGGGTGGCGTGGGCTGGTTGGATGGTGCTGCGAAGCGATGGTTGAGTGGTTGGAGCTGGCAGGATATGGAGCACCTGTAGGAGGTGGATGAAAAATGGGATCAAGATTTGCCACATCGTGGTGAAAGTCAACAGCAAAACATGGCTGACTTCGGGATCCCAGGCATTTGGAGGCAACAACCTTCCACGCAGAACATGGGTGGGTCAAACCAATGATCGTAGCAGTAGTACATTGCTAGGTCTGAAGATGCTGCAAGAGACACAACTCATTTGTTTCTTTTGTTAAGAGAAGCCAGTTTATTTTGTACGCAACTCATTTGTGACCTTGACAAGCCACTCATTTGGTGCTTTCTCAAGTCATAGGGGTACCCCCAGTTGTCATCCTTTTAACCATTTCTAGTAATCAACCAACTATAACTTTGGGGTCCACCATTTGAACAAACCACTCATTGATTCACAACTGGGGTACTACAACCATGGGTTCTGCAATACCGGGTCGCTTCTGCCAGGGCCGGGGTTGGTATGGCAACAGATGGCGCACCTTGGCGGTTGAAGGGTGGCTGACAGTGGCCCAAAACATGGCTCCTTAACGACGATTACTGAAGTTTACTAGTGGTGGTGGCCAAGAATGGTTAATAGTTGCTGTAAATACATGGTTAAGTTGATAGATACAGATATCAGATGAATTGACAAGTAGAGACATAGACTCAGGTTAGATAGATAGACTGAGAGATAAAAGGATCGCGTCAACTTACGAGCCTCTATGGATCTATGAATCAACCACTAGTTCACATTTCTAACATTAGAACCATCGAAAAACCACGACTACGGCTGCCCATTCATGAAGCCTTTAGCATCCACCAATTGTTCTTGGACGGGGACGCTGTGTGCGCCGCGCGCTGCCACTGATCAATCTGAGACAACCATTAACCACAGATCGTAGCACTGCAAGAACGAGATGACCTGCACCAGTCGCTGACTAGGGATGAATGATTAAACATTAGCCACCATGATTCATCACATACTCATGCTGGACTATTAATCAGTAGCTATTAAGAATCATTTTGTGCAGTTATACTGGCGCAGACAACCGATGATAACTACTATAAGTCGCTATCAGTAAGCATCATGATCCATTGAAAATACTCCCTAGCCATTAACAACCATTGATAACCCAGAATCAACCCATCAGTTAATCAGATATCAATGTGGTTTCATTATAACATACTGCCAATCAATTAATCCTTAACCACAAAGCATCAACCAATGATAACCCAGAATCAACCCATCAATTAATCCATTTAATCCTTAACCATGAAAGATGAATCCTCCGTGACTCATCAAGCGCCCCTAGGACTACATTTGGATCCATGGTGGCTTAGAGTTGAACGACTACAAAGACGACTTGCGCCGTGGCGGAGTTTCGCAGCGTCGTCATCCATGGCCTTGGTTGAGTGAGAACATGTCGCCATGAGTATATGGGCAGGTTTGTAATTCATTACAACTAGCTAGTTGGCTTGCAATATTGCAACAGTTCTAGTAGTTGTAGATAGTTATTCACTTCATCATTAGCCATTCTGAACCATGATTCCAGGCGTTTTTAGTGAAAAACCTCTATTCTTAGCCAAGCTTGGTCCAAACCCGGAACTGGTTCAGAACAAGCATCCTCTTGCGCATCGGGAGCATCTGCATTTTTTACACGATCTCAAGTTGCTCGCAAGTCTCGTCAACAGCAACGGGATCACCTATCAGCCACTGGTGAACCTTGGTAGCCATTCCAACTCTTGGTCATTGATGCTTACTGACCATCATGAGTTCCACAATCTTTGACCATCAATGTCCCATTGCCATTGATAAACCAAGCTGCTGTAGCGCCGCTTTGTCTATAGTTCCCGGTCGACAGGAGTGATAGGTATAGACAACAGAACCTGCTTGTCCTTTACGTTCTACAAGACAAGCACTTCTGCAAGACTTTTCTATTTTCTGCAGCCAGGCCTGAAGTTGGATGACTAGATGTAGCTATACTGTGTAAACAAATAGATAAATGAATAAATAAACACATAAATAGATAGATAAACAGATGAACAAAATAATAACTGAAGAAATTAACATCTAAGCAAATAAATAGATAAATTGATATATATATATATCAATTAATATATATATATACACAAAAATATATGTATAAATATCATACACACACATATATATATATATAAACAGATAAATAAATATATATATATATATATGTATATATCAATAACAATATAGTTAATACATATATATATATATATATCTGCATATTTATCATAAGCAGATAAATAAACTAAAAAAAAAATATATATCACTATAAATGTAAACATATCATGCACAAAAAATATATGTGCATATACATATATCTCAAACATATATATATATATATCATATTATGGTAGGATTTTCCCTGTAAGATCAGGACCCCAACCCATTCCCGATCCACGGACGGGTAAAATACAATCTGCCGGGTGATGCCAATCCATTGACAGCACTAGACACCTGGACCTGAGGTACCAATACGATATTTCGACCAATGCCATGACTCTTCTTTCCCCGACGGGCACCCTCCCACCAGTCACCGCGCGGGTGCCCAGTGTGGTGTTGTCGTCCCATAGATTCTGGGTGAAACAAGCAGTTTAATGTGGACAATCACTTTTTCATGGTTTGACTGATGGTTAAACTGATCAGCTGATTCAACCAATCAGCCCGAAACTGTCGTATGAAAACCATTGGCTAACCAATCAGCTTAAAGTCCTGTGTGCGGCTGCGGAAGGCAACAAACTCCAGGGTTTCTCGTGGACAAGAAATCTTGGGTTCTCCTCCCCCTGTGTCACCTTTGGTGAATCCTTGGGTGAAACAAAGAGTCGTAATGCTGGCTGCACTTGGACCTGGGATGACTGAGATCAAGTTATGAGTAGCAGACAAAGTCCTGGGTCGAAGGGGATGGTTTTGATTCTAGTATATTCTAGTCGCAGTGGATTCAGCTACTCATGGGCGAAAGGATTGAATCAACCATCAATGCTGGAAAACTCTTGCGACGGTTTGATTATACAACTTGCAGGCTGTATTAATAAGTGATAGGGGACGACTGACTGATTTTGTGTTGCACCATGCTGAGGACGACTCACTGATTTGGTCATGGCAGGTTTCGCAAAAGGTGTTGGCTGTCCGCTACTTATCTCAGTTCAAACCAAATATGCTTAAATGAATGGTTATCCAGTGAAGATCCAAGAGGAAACTATTCTGTTTATCGTTGAGACGTTCGTGGCGCATGGTTTTGATCCATAGCCTTCTGTTGTGTTTGACAGCGCTTGGGCCAGATCCCAGCATGGTATCTTGCTACATGGACAGGTGAACATATTTTGACACAGATATGTTCGCATGTGCAGATGTCCCTTTGGGAACATGACTATTTGCATGTATCGCATATTCATTGTGGTCGCTGGGGGGGTCGCACTTTTCCACCCGCAGACGAAGCCGCACACCGAAGACGCACGCCAGCCAAATGCCTATCCCACCCGAAGCCGCGAAGCCGGGCCCCGAAGACGAACGTCCCGAAGATGCAACCGAACCTGAAGCCGCACGACCCACGAAGCCGGAGCTTGAAGACGAACGCCCCGAAGACGCACCCGAACCCGAAGCCGCACGACCCGCGAAGCCGCACCCCGAAGACGAACGCCCCGAAGACGCACCCGAACCCGAAGCCGCACGACCCGCGAAGTCGCACCCCGAAGACGAACGCCCCGAAGACGTACCTCAACCCGAATGCGCAGGACCCGCGAGCCGGACCCCGACGACGAACAGAGCCAGACCTTGAAACGGGCCCTTAGCTGAAGGGGCCTTTTGAAATTTTGATGTTTTTTCCCTTCCTTCATAGCCCTGTCCAGGATTTGCCAGCTGCAAAAAGAGCTGCAGCCCTGTCCACGCAGCGCCGGATTTGCTGCCGTGGGCACAGAACCCGGCAAGGGACGAGTGATCCAAGAAGCAAAAATGGAAGCATGGGTTCCGGTTTTGTTTGCTGAAAACTGCAAGTTTACACAATTTGCTTTGAAGGAAGGCCCCATGGTTTGAGGACGTCCAACTATTTCCATCCATCAAGCTGATTTACGAATCATGTTCTACTTGGTTGCAACCAAGCCTCCTTGGAGCATTGAATTGGACGCGCCTCCGCAATTGGAGCTTTCGGTACCGTCCTTGACCTTGGGTATAGCCAAAATTATATCCCATGCAACAACTTGGTTGGTTCCAGTACAGGTTGAAAGTGCCAAGCTATTGGCTATATTCCGAACATAAACGATGCAACCAATGCGGATGGAGTCACAAGGCGGTGGGCCTCAAGGTTGCTGAAACTTGAATCATCTTTATTTTTAAGTCAATTGAAACTCCTAGTTCGACGCGCTATGGATTTATGAACTTCACCGACAGGTTCCCAAATGGGCCCCACAATAAAGGGCCCGTTTCAACTTTCCCAGCGCGGTATGCGTAAGACTCTACGGCGCCAGCCTGTGCAGCGCCAGCCTGTGCAGCGTCAGCCCGTGCAGCGTCAGCCCGTGCAGCGTCAGCCCGTGCAGCGTCACCGTGCAGCGTCACAGCTTCGTGCGGCGTCAGGGCAGCGTGCAGCGTCATCCCGTGCAGCGTCACCGTGCGGCGTCACAGCTTCGTGCAGCGTCAGGGCAGCGTGCAGCGTCATCGCGTGCAGCGTCATCCCGTGCAGCGTCGCCGTGCGGCGTCACAACTGCACGCAGCGTCAGGGCAGCGCGCAACGTCAAGTGGCAGGGCGTCAAAAGTTCCAGGCGTTCAGCGTCAGCGTGCAGCTTCAGCTTCAGGCACAAAAGTACCACCCCATTTGCAAACACCCTGGCATAATTAATCTTAATTATGCATACCAGTGTTTATTCAAAGAATGGGATCATGTCTATGAAATCGTCCATGAACGTGCGTATTTACAAGTATCCATCTGGATGTATGTATCGATAGTCGATAATTTGTATATTTCAGATTGCTTGGGTTTGTTCGTATTTGTGTCTATGGGCGTATGGGCGCAAGGGTGCTTATTTGAACCATATTCAAGAACAGATAAGTGTACATCACACGTGCATGTAATGAAATGTGCGTGTGTTTGTGAATGAGTGTGTATGTAAATGGGTTGGTCCACAGACATTTGCATGTGTGTGAATATGTGCACGTGTATGTGCATGCATACAGATATGTAGATCTATGCATGCGGATGCATAGACGCATACGTATCTGTATATGCATGTGCATATTGATGTCCATACATATTCGCATGCATGTTCATATTCATGTTCATTCGCGTATGCACCATCAATTCACTGTGTTTCTGTCTGTGTACGCATACAGTATTCGTGCAGTATTGTGAACATGTTCATCAATGGGCCTGCACTCCTAGCTAGACCATCCAGCCACAAGCACTTGTCCACCACCGGAACCCATCAACTTCGGCCCTGGCAATGCGCGGTGAGATGCATCGTCAATGTGATAGCTGATAGCTGTGGATTCTGACTGACTGGCCCATGAAAAAATTGATAACTTCACCGCTTCACATGAGTCACTGACATAGTCAAACTACAGTATGTCACAGGCGTGGCCACAGGTTACCTGGCTGACCAGCTGCTGACCAGCTGCAGGCGTGGCAGCACTTTGTCTACTGCCCCTGCAGTGGCACTCCGAAGCTCTACTCCTACGGCGGGGCCTTCCGAGACGTGGACGACTACGACTACGATCGTGCAGAGCTGAGGATGAAACGCTCAGCATTTGCCAAAGGGTAAAGGGGTGGCAGTACTTTGTTTAATGGCTAATAGTGCTTGTTAATCAGTAGTGGCAGTAATAGTGGCTAACTCTGTTGAATGGCTGATTAATCAGTAATAACGGTTGATTAATGATTATTGTTAATAATGCTTAGTAATAGGAGGTCATCAACAAAAATGGCTAAACGAATACTGGAAATGAAGGCGCCCCAAAAATGCTTGCTTTGTTGCTAGAAATGACTATAGATGGATCATTTGGGGGTACCCCTATATTGAGAAACCACCACTTAGATGTTGCGCATACGAAGCACATCTAATAGTTTGCCACCCAGCCTGTCATGGTAGCTAGCCATGGTGATGAGCTTTCTCATCGCTCCATGGCACCTGGTTGAAACTTGGTTGCTGTTATTGCCAGCAGAATTCGCTCATCAGTATCAGACTATAAACGACTTGTGATTTGGGAATAGCATCAGCTCTCGTTGAAAGGAAAAACCATGATTCCAAGAGTTTCGGCAAGTGAGTTTGGGCATTGCTGGGCATTTCATTTTGGGCAAGTACACAAACTTGGGCGCAAAGGGTTGTAGGTTTTGGGTAGTCTTATCCAATGCTATGGCATGTACCTATTCTCAGGAGTTTTGCTTCCAACTCAGCAGACTTCCTCCTGCGAAGGCGCAATGAAGACCTAGATTAGGCACTCAACCGGCCTTGAGAGCGTCTCAAAGTCGGCCATGCCCCGCCAACTTGAAGATCAGCCATCGATGCAGCGCAAGACCGCAGGACTTCCCACCCTGGCGAACCTCCAGCCAGGGGCTACCAAGCCTCAAAATATGTTTGACTTGAAGGTAAAGCCGCACGCACAGCCCAGTTTTGTCAATGGTTCCACTTTCCTTGGGGGACGAGAGGGTTACACCAAGTACACCCCTGGTACCGATCCTTTCGCCCAGGTGCCGATTTCTACGTTCTTGACATTGGGAGTGCCATGGTACAACCAGGGCGGTGCCGTGCAAGGGTGTGGCTGGGTGTTTTTCTGGTTGTCATCATGATCTCCGGTGACAAAAAACCTGTGATGTAAGTATACGCATAGAAAAATCTATGCTGAATTGGATGATTCCCAACTTGACGACATGCCTAGTCTTTAAATTTAAGCTTTGGTGTCCAGCACCAAACAAGATCACGATGTGGATTTGAAAGTATGGCCTGACAGCCCAATCCAGCATTGCGGGGTGACAATTCAGCCGCACAAGTCACCCGAAAGAGGGCCTATCTTGAGGACCACAGCATGGTAATCGACTAACTGCCAAGGCGAACATTTCAATCAGCAGCTAAAATGTGCACCCAGATGGTTCCGGTGGATTCAAGTTAGGATTTTAGCTTATTGGAAGGATAGTTAATCACAGCGAGACTGACGGTACGGTTTCTTGGTTGTTACTTGAATCAGAACCTGGCAGTGTTTGCATGTTGCAAAAGCGACCCGCTTGGAGATATCCATTTGATTTCAGCGATCCGAGGGACCCACCACGCGAAGATCTGAAACGGGCTCGTGCAGAAGCGGATGAAAAAGAGACTGGAATATCAAACAGCTTTTGCAACAATCGTGGAAAGCCAAATAATGACCTTTCCATAGTTACAGCAATTGTAATAATAGTGATAGCTAGCAATTCAACAAACAGTGCTAAAACCATGGATTTACTTTTCCATGGCAAAATGACATACACACTGATACGACATCAATCTTGTTTTGCCCCTGCGACACGCGTACGCACAAGGTATCAACACGAGACTGATTCAAACGAAGCTTTTGCCAGACATGTTACCACACGTCATTTGAGTCGGTGTGGGTCAGCCTCGGGCACGTTTCTGAACATCCTGTTCATCGTTGGAGCCTTTTGGGGGGCCTGGTCACCAGGGGCAAAGCTGGGGGCAAGCCCCTGCTTAGTTCCACTGAAATGTTACATTCGACCAATTTCCTGAGACCAAGAGAAGTCGTTTCCAAGTTCTGTAACTTTGAACTCACGACCGTCACGAAAAAAAACTCAAGCCACTCCTGCCATGTCTCGATTCTGGGTGACGATTCCCATCACGTGAAGCGGTGCCCAGTGATCCGTAGCCAGCGCCAGCGGTGCGTTGGCGCTTTACCAAGGCCTTGTGTGGACGCAGTTGAGCGCCAACGCCGACCCAGGCTACCGATCCTTCGGAGGTGCCTACGGAACCGCGACCGGCGATGTCCGTTTCGAAATTGTCGATGTCGGGTGTCACAGGCTTCATGGACCAAAAGCTAGCATGGATTAAACATAGCGGATCATAATCTTTGATCTATTGTTGGTTATGATCCCTATCACCATTGGATATCATCAAGCATTGTTAATTATTGTTATATAATTATTGTTGGGCATTATCCCCTAATATTACGCACATTATTGACCATCGGTGTGCTTCATCACCAGAAATTCTTGCGAAAGTTTAGGGGTACCACTGCATCAACATTCGCAGTATCAGCGAGATATTTATGTGGGCTCTATGCAGGATACCACATCATGCTTCTGGGGCCCGCAGTCGAGTAGGACTGGTAGCAAGGCGAACAGAGCTGTACATCTATTGTCTTGTAAGTGCGCTTTGTAAGAATTGTTTTGTCGAACGAGCTCGTGCTCAAGGGTGAACACGAACGGCATTGTGCAACAGCAGTGACGCTCGCAGACTTAGCTGGTGTGAAAGCTAAGTGTTCGAAATGCAGTTGCTCTCTCCAAAAAAATCTTTCCATGCAAGTTGTAAAGGCTCTGATGTGCGAGCACCATGTGCGCACAGGACACAGCGTTCAATAGTCAGACATTTGTTCAATGGATTCGGACAGAGCGCATGGTTCCTCCAAGACATGTAGCATTGTAGCATACCATCACACTGGATATCCATAGCAGTGGCTTCTTGCTTTTCTACAATGGGGGACCTACAGAAAAGCTCCAAGATGGCGACTTGCTAAAGCCAACCAATGATTTCTGGCTATCAGTATTCGAAAACAGTACATTAAGGTGCCTTCACACTGATGACCGCCTGACATCCGCCAGTTCTGCACACGATGCCAGGCATAGTTTATTTGGAGTCAGAGGGAGTCGATCCTCGGCACTGCACCGTTGGTGTCGTAGTAGCTGGAAGCATCGAGCCGCTGTGGGTCAACACACAGGGGGAAACCACGAGAACTGTGAAACGCAGGGAGCTCAATAAGCTGATGCATTCATCGAGATGAATTCAATCTAGAACTACATAATTGTAATTGTATAATTACATGCATAATCTGGCTGAGATATTGATTAGCAGGCACTCCAACATTGTTCGCATTGCCGTTCCACGGGTTGGAACGGGTTTGCGATCATCAGCAACAGCCAACTGCAGCAAGCCATTCTGGGACTTGATGCCTATCACTGCTTCGATGTGGTGCAACAAGGGCAGCCGGAGCCAAGGGGTGCTTGGACTGATTTTCCACTGGCTCCCCGAAGATCGAAGTGCTGGGAATAATGGCTGGTGGCAACCACCTGACGAGGGTAACACACGATGGATGGTAGCTATGAGATGCCATGAGCCAGTCAGTTATTTTCAAGGGCTGGGGTGTTTTTCGCATACTTATCATACTTCGCCCTCTGAGAAACTCACCTGGAAGTTATCACCACAATGGAGTCGGAAGGCAACGCATCTCGTTGAAAAAATCCACATTGGGACCTTGCTTTTCCAGCGATTTCCCAGTCCCACAAGCTGAAAAGGCTGCTGCCACCCGCGCACCCAGGAGTATCTCTATTTGGTCTACGGCTTCGATCTTTGGAACTTCGTTTTGACGGATGAAGTTTGGGCCTACGACATCAGCGCAGGCGGGCCACCTGTTGCAGAAGTCCAAGGTGTTGCCGTGAAGAGTTGTTCAATGACCTTTGCAAATTTGATGGTGGTTGAATGATGGTCGATTGATGGTTGATTGACGGCCGATTGATGATTGATTCATAGGTATTTAGTGAGAAAATGATGGGCAGAAGGTGAGAAATTGGTGAGCCCTCAATCGTGGTTAATGATGGTTATAAAATGATTCAATCATTTCTCTGTGAAACTGCAGCATTGCCGGCAAATGGAAGCGACGTATAGATAAACCCTGATCTCTCAACAAATTATGCGGAGAATAAGTAAAGAAACGGTACTCTTTCTGTCCAGAGTCGTGTTTGACAAGAGTCATCTAGCAAAGATTCATCAAAGACACATCGATATAGATTCAGACAGTGCAGCATCCCGTCATCTAGCAAAAACTTGATCTAGACAAAGAGTGATCTGATGAGACACTCATCTAGCCAAGAGTCATCTTGACGCAGAGAATTGTTTCATCAACGAATCATGGACGGGAACACGCATTTGGCACAGGTTCATGCACACGAAAAGCTGCGCAGGTCAACGATCATTTGGACAGTCATAAGGACAAACGTCACCTAGAGAAGCACACATCTAGCAGCCATCTGTACAAAAATCATCAAAAGTCATCAAACAAGCAGCCATCTATCAAATATGACAAAGACAAAGAACTACTTAGACAACAAGCCATTTGGTCAAGAGTGATCTAAACGTACTTGTAGCTCCTTGTGCAGAAAGAGCAAGCTAGCAAAGAGTCTATGACAGAGTTGAATTGAGAGTAAGGAGAATCAAGCGTACTGCAGTGGCTGCTTGAAGTATGACTGCCGCAGTTTGTTTGATATGTACAAGTCCATTTCTCTTGACAGTAAAGTGTCATTTGATCATTTACTCTCTCTCTCTGTGTTCCCTATAGTTCCCCCATCATTAACCATTGTTTTCTGTATAGTTTTGTTGGTTATTATCTCCCACTATTGGTTGATTAACTGCTCGACCCAGCTCGCCATTTTGAACCAAGTGCTGTTTTGAGTCTCACACGACGAATCCTGTTTTAACACCACTTCAAGTTGCGCTCCTCGCAGATACGTGGCACCAGAAGGGACTAGCTGCGCATCGACCGGACAAACGTTATGGTCATGGCACTTCGGTGGCCCCTTGGTGCGCAGCAAATCTGAAGCACCGGTGGCGACGAAATGGCACGCAGTGGCTGTCATTCATGGGATTCGCAGCCACCTTTGGCAACTGCTCGTTCACCTCGCAACGGGTGATCCAGCTCTTGAAAACCAATGGTAGATCCACATGAACAAATCAGCCCTATCTTACCTAGCTGGTGGTTTGCCATCAAATAAGCGAGCTTTGTTTATACTGATCTAAAGTTATAATAAGTTATATAGGATAGCAAACCACCAGCTATCCATTGTTCAACTGATGCTGGTGGTTATTCAGAGCTGAACCTCTCATCGGCCACGCCCAAACCTTGCCGCATCTGAGATCCCATACAACGCAGAAGACCAGATTGCCATCTTCGGTCGGTTCCTGAGGGCGCCAGGCTATTGGGTGTGGCGAGTCATGCAGAAATTTCGAGACATGGTGGTTTCCTAAGGCATTGGGAACCCCCAAAGTTACGGCTGATTTATTTCTCTGGTTTCGAGCCACATATTTACCATTATTTGGAAATTTGGTGGGTAACCATTCATTAACCACTACGAGCTGTTCTTGGATGGTTAAACAATTCTTGATTAACGGTTACCCAAGTCTTTTTGCCGCAGTTTCTTGACTTCCTGACTTTTCGTTGGCAGAATCTTCTCCCCGCAACCATGCCTGCGGCCTGCGACTGAGGTGGTCAACTCGCTTTCGGGGCGGACCCTTCTTCGCACACCTATGGTCGTGACTTATGGGTCTCTCGCCGGCATCGGCAATGCCGATTGTTCTCCCTGCTTCTCAGCCTGTTCTCAGCCTGTTCTCTTTACTATTTTTGTTTTGTTCAGCGGTTCGGGTTGGGAGCACCTTACGTACCCCTGACTGTGAACAAGTCCCAAAGAGATTAATTAATGATGATGCTTTTTACCACTGCCTTCATTTTTCCAAGAAGGCCTGATCGAAGGGTTCTTCACAAAGAAGCATGCGCGCTACATCTTCTCTGTTCCTTTCTTGATTTCTTTCTTCCGGAGAAAGCTAAACATTGTTTTTTCTTTTCAGGCCAAGAATGAGGGTGGCAGTTCGGAAATTTATTCCCTTCAAAGGGTTTTCGGCAACTAGAATGAAGGAAACTGTTTGAAACAATTTACTCCTTTCAAATACTGACTTCGAGTGACCCCCGCCGTGACATACGAGTCTGACATAATTTCTGGCATATATCCTGACATTTGTCTTGCATTCTGTTTGGCATGTCTTCTGACATTCTATCTGGGTCTGGGAGCACAATTCATGGTTGTGATCCACCATTGCACCATCAAATCTCATCAATCAGCATTGTTGATCACTACAACTAATCACTAAAACTAAGTTATTGTTGATCACTATAACTATAACTAATCACGATGGTCCATGAACCACTATCCATAGTCAGAGCAAGCTACTGGTCTCCTGGAGTCACCACTATTGTCCGTTGGCCACCATCCCACTAGCCTTTAGTTCTACCAGTCATTGGTCAGCCAGCGACCGTAATCCACTGATATTTTCAACATCACCAGCCTTACCAGCCTACCAGCAACCATTGTCAACCAATCAACCAACCATACAATCAACCAACCAACCAACATCAACCAACCGTAATCAATAGCCCTAGTCAACCAACCATTCAATCAACCAATCAATCAGCCATACAATCAACCAACCAACCACAACTAACAACCAACCAGAGTCAGCAACCAAAATCAACCAACTACAATCAGCAACCAAAATCAACCAATCAATTCTAGTTGGTTTATATATCCCTACTATCGTTGCTAAGGCAAATTTTCACCAAGCCCAACCATCCACCAAGCCCAACCATCCACCAACCATCCATCCACCAAGCCGAACCATCCACCAAGCCCATCCACCAAGCCCAACCATCCACCAAGCCCAACCATCCACCAACCATCCATCCACCAACCCCATCCACCAAGCCCATCCACCAAGCCCATCCACCAAGCCCATCCACCAAGCCCAACCACCAAGCCCATCCACCAAGCCCATCCACCAAGCCCAACCATAAGCCACCTTCCGATCCTCCAAGATCCATCCACCGCTCCACCCCCGGACAGGTCTACAGCGTCTTGTACGACGCCTGGAGCGAAGTCGTCCCCTTGGACAGCAGTGGCAATCCAGCGCCGGGGGAAGCGCCCACGGCGCGCTATGGCATGGCGTCCGGGATGCCCAGTCTGGGCGAGGCCGGCTGGCCGTTGGACCGATGCAACGGTGGAGCGAAGGCCAGACACATCTGGCGAGTTGGGGAGCTGTTGATATGGCTAATATAGCTGGTTAATGGTTAACAATAGGGGATGATAACGAACAACCAACCAACCAATGGTTAATAATAGCTGGTTAATGGTTCAGGGGATGAGAACGAACAACTATAGGGGATATATACCAACTATATGGCGAGCTGGGTCAAGCAGTTCACCAACCAAATGATAGGGGATAACCAACAACAATAATCGGGAAAACAATGGTTAATGGGAGGGGATCGGGGGTACAGGGTTTTGACCCACTGCCATCTATGACTTTATCAAGGTTTGGATCAGGTTGTAGATGCCTATAACACCAGAGCTTATAGAGTCTATTTTTCTAGAGTTTTTCGTGGACTTTTTAAAGTTTGAATCAAGTTGTAGATGCCAAATGCAATTTCTTGTAACATATCTATAACTTCGTTCAAGTTTTCGTTTGATCCCTGCAACAATGCTTCGCGTTGTTTGTTTTGAAAGCGACAGGGACTAGTACGGTCGAATTTTTCAAACACCAGTTCAAAACAAAAGAGTGTAACATTTGCTGCAGGCCCATTTGTGAACCATCATCCGCCACGACTTAGTTTTGACATCCACCATTTTTTGTGATCAATGGTTGGCACCATCATGAACCACCACCACCACCACCACCACCACCACCACCAAACACCATTTTTGCCGCCTCAACAGCTCCGTTCACGAGTGCGAAGCGTTCAGCAGATTACAACCAGCATCAACCATGACCGCCATGACCGTGATCTATCACTGTTAACCACCAGTAACCACCAGTCTTTTTTTAAGCTTATCGCCATTGATGTAAGTTGCTTATCTTCGTTGATACCGTCATACTATCATTTTATGTTCTTATCCGATCTTTGGCATCTTGACACGGACGATGGACGATGAAGAACCGCATCTCAGCGACCAGACCAAGCCAATGATTTTCCACAGAATTCATGGTTCGCATCAAGGGAAGCCGTCATCATATTCTGGATGAGATAGTCAACCAGCTATTTTCCGGGAAGAATGCCAGGAACCCCCTAGGAATGATGGTAAATAGAACATTTTTCTGGATATTTTCCTGCAACCAACTCCTATCAGATAAGATAGTCAGCGAAAGGCAGCAAGCCATGTAACATATCCAGACTGTCTTGTCATGTAAGATCATCCCATAGGATTGTCTGATGGTATGATCATCCAGCTTACACCATCCAGATCATACAGTACATTGGAACCCAACACAAAAGCGCGGATGGCTCGCAACTCTGAGGATGCCAAGAATGGAGTTTGACGGTTCGCCAGAGGACAATCAGTTCACTTGACGGAGGGTTGGAAAGTCGCTTAGTTGGTTGGAGGTAGGTAGGTAGGTGGGCTGGTTGTTTGCCTGGTTATGCCAGCACTGACTCTTGGCCCAAGCCACTGTGAAAATTCCAGAGACTGCTGACTCAACTGTGTCTACACTGGCACTGTAGGTTGCACAGGTGACAGAGCCAACAGCAATTAATGTAATGACAGTGATTTACAATAATCCAGCTTTGCACTTGGATACTTAATTCATTGGTTGCTTGATTGGTCGGTTAGTTGCTTCATTCCTTGCTTGGTTCATATGGTGATCGGTGGCGGGCTCAACTGCTTGTGTGGTCGGATGATTCATGACGACCAACCAACGACCAATAAGAAACGATGCCCTGCACCCCTGGTGAACATCAGATGAAAGCAGTTTCTCACAGGCCCATCTTTTTGATGGTTCTGATCCACAATCATGGTTGGTATGTGCACGAAGGGTGTACCCCTCCAAAATCGGTTGATTTGTCTACAGACTGATCATCAACTTAGGGATGTGACGCAAATGGCTGCGGATTCACGAAAGGAATTCGCCACAAAGGGCGGGTCACTTGGCAGGACCAGATCTTTATCCTCTGCGGCGGTGACGGCACTTCCATGAAAGAGGCCGGGTATGAACAAGGTCCAGGTGATGCAGTTGTTTTCTCGGACACCACGTGATCATCCACGGGAAGAATCAGCAACTGAAACAATCATCACTGGCCATTACCACTCTGCATCAATCATCGTGAAGCATCATCAACTATCAGTTTGACCACCATCAATCAACTATCATTAACCACCAACGAGTTGTGATTCCCACTTCTATACGAGGGTTCAGCTCTTCCCAACGGAGGAAGAATGCGCGGACATGGGGACACATGATGGGTGCCTCCAATGTTGTATCCGCAAGAAGCCCAGCACTCTCCGGGACAGACCCAGTACTCTATCTCCATCGATTCCATACTGCTTGGTGGTTTTAAACATCTTTAATTTTCCCTAGTAGTTTTTAACCAATGGTTGGTTGAATAGTATTTTTCATAGGGGTTGAAACCACCAACCTGCAAAGCTAGTTACCAACTACTGTAGTTGGTTTGCTGGTTCATGATTGGCCATCAATGCATCTTACCAAACAGTGGGAAATTTACCATTGTTGGACAAGCAATGGTAAGCACAGATGTGGTGGACGAATACCTATTCAGAATGGGTGCCTACCTAATTTTCCATCGGTGATTTTTGATCTAACCACCTGCAGAGCAGCCATGATTAACCATCATGAATACCATCATTAGCTATGATCAAACCCTTGTGTCATCCTTTTTTGGTATCTATCAACACTTCAAACGCTGCGACCAGCACCAGCCAGTGACACCCAGCATAGATGATAAGAAAGAGACACTGAAGTGCTGTTGTTGCGTAGCCCTAGTGGTTGTCATACGTTGTTATAGTGGGCTGTTCTTGGCTAGCAATCATTCCCAACACATGCTGATTGTGGGTTTATTGGCGACACGAAGCATAGAAGCAGCACGTGGGACTCATCGTTGGCCCGTTGTGGACCCCACTGGGCCCAAGATCAGCCGTATCCTACCGGGGCTACCGGTCACGTCGCGCGCGAGGATTCTGGGGCGGAACGCATGGTGCAACGCTTTGGGGTACCCATCCCGACCACCAGCACCAGTGTCACCCAAACTTCGAACCTTGGTGGCGTTCAGCATGGTGCCTTGAAGGGGGTCAAAAGTAGAGGAGTGTAGGTATCCGGTATCCTCGCATATTAACCTGGTGATTATTCATGCTATCATCTTAATTGGAGTATGTTATTCTTACATAGTAAACTAACTATCATTCTCAACCATTATCAACCAGAATTAGTATGAAACTAATTGACATGAAAGCTAGATGTAAGCATCACCACATAAGAGGTCACCATCATTGCAATGCTGGATTTTCAACGCGACCAGGGAATCAGGACTACAGTTCGAGTGTTTTCAGATCATTTGGTAGTTCATTGCACAGATCTAGATTGGAGGTTCAGATCTATCAGGCTTAGGCTTCGGTGGCCTCCGTTCAGATTAATTCTTAAGATGTTCATTGTGGTATCCCCCCTTGGCATTTGAAGCCGCCAGCAGTCATCAGCTCGTTGGAAACATGTAATGGATCGTTGTGCATCAAGCAGTTGGATGTATTGATTGCTGTATTAATTCTTGCATGGGCTTGTCTTATGATTTGGGGTAACCCCCAAATATCCCCAAATCATCCAGCTTCTGAATCATTTGTAGAACGCGAAGCAGTTTTTGGAGGTTCATGGCGTGTTCATGGTTCCCTATTTTGAGAAAGCACCAGATTGATCAACGAATCAATGAATCCAGCGGTAGCTCCAGCTGTCACTGACCAGCTCTGGGACCGCTGGGGCCTGCAGTTTGAACGCTGGGGGCTCATCCCAGGACATCCAGCAGCGTCACCACGGTGGGGCAGCTCAGTTCAGCGTGGGTTTCAACCCGCGCCTGGAATCCCCAAGGGCTCGATGTCAGTTGCCAAAGAGGTCACCGTGGCTTGGGGTTTGCAACAGCAAAGCATCTCATCAATCACTAAAGGTGGATGGCTTGGTCACCAAGGCAACCATCATCAAACCTAGGTCTCATCAATGACTCAAGTTGGTTTGTAATTTTTTTTCTGAAATGTAGCCAGCCAATTACAGGATCGACTATTTGTAGCAAGAGAAATGCAACGGGTAATTGGTACGGTACTGTGGACTAGTTCTATATTTCAAGCATGAAAATTGTAAGATTCTACCTGTGATCGATTATCATTGTGGTCAACATTTCATTGACCATATTCCCCTTGACAGCGTCTTGGAAAGGCGCACAGCTTGTTTTTTTTTGCCGAAGCTCATCCATCACCCACCAGCTGTTAAATGGTCAATAGGCCAATGTCCAATGGTAAGATTACTCATCATATGATTACTGCTATTTATGGTCATATCTTGAGGTTTGCTCATGCTACTAGCGATCATTAAATGCTATAGCAGTCTGCATCAGTAAACCCGAGCTATGAATTGATCGTTAGTAAGGATCAGCTATCACTCAGAAGTCATGAGTAAAATCACATGAGCTAAAGGACTGAGCACGTAGTAATTATGGAGAAAGTGATCTGAAGTAGTCCTTAGTGTTTGATATACAATGCTTATTAACCACTACAGCTGATGACTATGATGCAGTGCTACTCAGATATAGCTGAAATCGTTCATTCTTTAGTTGATAGTCAATAAACGACTGAAGTATTTTTATTTCCCATGGTTAATGCCGCTAGTTTTTCGTAATAGTTGGTTCATTAATTAACAAAGGTGGTTAATAACCAACTGGAACTGCTGTACCACCCAACTTCGGAACTGTGATTTGGTGACCCACTTCCTGTGATCGACCTGTGACCTGCATGGTGTTTACGGGTCGGAAGCAGCAGCACTGCCCACATTCAGATGACATCCCTTTGTTCTTGAAGTGTTGCTGGCTTGATGCATTTTGATGAACTAGTGACCAGCATCAAGTGGTGATTTTGATTCATTAACCATTCAGCATACCAAGCTTTATTCATAGGTTTCCAGCGTCAGACATTGTCCATTCTCAACCGGATCACTATTGACCATCGTAAATCAATAGCCAGTGGTAACCGTTCCCCATCAGCTTCATTGGCAGCCGTGTCAAAGGTAATAGAAATTGTGCTGCTGCAACTGGTAATGATTGTCGATTCAATAGTGGTCAGCGAAAATGAATGCTTCATATACCACTAGT
Source organism: Symbiodinium kawagutii (assembly GCA_009767595.1). Taxonomy (NCBI): domain Eukaryota; class Dinophyceae; order Suessiales; family Symbiodiniaceae; genus Symbiodinium; species Symbiodinium kawagutii. The sequence goes on from VSDK01024487.1 coordinate 581,712, forward strand.
GATTAAACAAAATAATGATGTTCACCATAAAACTAATGACCACTAGTTTGTAAACTCACATGTGATTCATTCCAGCTCCTGAGTTTGGAAACCTTGTTGGTTACCCTCCTGTAGACTAACGCTTGCTGTTTCTTAACCGCGACGGTGCTCAGCTCTGGTCGTGGCTTCGAAACCTCAAAACAAATGGTGGTCCTGACCCAGGTCACATCGACCACGAGTACTAGGCAGGAGACCACGAGCGACGGTCGTTGAGGGAAATGGGGCTTGGGCATCCTTGAGGGGGGAAATGGTGATGGCAAGTAGTGGTTGATGGTGGTGGTGAGTGATGGCTGACCATGGTTTGGGATGGACGACTTTGATCAAGAATGGTAATTATGTAGGAATCTTCCAACTACATGATGGCATGTAGGATTGTGCGTGATCATCATGTCCCCACAGCTCATTGGTTTTCCGACGATCTATCATCCTGGTTTCGGATGTGCCACTGCGTGATGGCTATGGACATATCACTAAACCAAGCATAGGAGATCCATCATGATGAACCCTCCCAAGTTCGCCATAGCTTGTGATGACTCCAAAATTGCCGGTTTTTATTCGACCTCGATCCCGGGAGTCCGCAACGGCCACCGCGTTGGCTACGGCCACCCCTGGGTGCGCACCCAGGATGTAGCCAGATGCAGCAGCTGACGGGTTGCTGCAATTCTTTGGCAGAAGCCTTGATGATGGCAACCAAATCTAAGTTGTTAGTTGAAACATGTTGGAACATGTTGGAACCATGTTGGAACCCCATGTTGGAACCCCATGTTGGAACCCCATGTTGGAACCCCATGTTGGAACCATGTTGGAACCATTGGTTTGTTGATTGATTTGTCGAAAGTTATAGGCAATGACTGTGTATCAGTTCATAAGCAATTTGCCATTTTGTTGGGTATCGTCATGAGCAGCAACCAACCAGCCGCTCAAGTGCGGGGAGCACCTGACCTCCGCCAGTTCAACGAGCAGCACGACAACCAGCAGCTCAAGCTCGAGCTCCAGCAGTAGCAGTACAAGCTCTTCGAGCACAAGCAGCAGCAGCAGTAGCACCAGCGCCAGTAGCAGTACTACTGCCAGCAGCACCACGAGTAGTACCACCAGCACCAGCACTACTGCGAGCTTGACGACCAGTACCAGCAGCACAGAGACAAGCAGCACCGTGACAACGTTCACCTCAACCACTGACACCACGTCCCTTGGCGAAACTCACAGCGATCTGACAAGGTTGGAGCAGGTGACTGAGACCAACTCAGCCGGTGGTTTTTGACAACATGAGTCCACAAATGGCCCAAGCATCCATTGGTGGACATTCTTGGGATGGGGCAGCGGACCACCAACGATTGGGCTTGGTTTGGCGTTTAGCGCTGTGGGTTGGGACAACCAACTAACCTGACAATGGAAAATCCACTGATTTCCCGGGGTTTCCTATGAAAAATGGTGATTTACCATTGCCAGGTGAGTTTACCAGAGGGTAACCAAAGGTTGGTTCTTTCATCAAGCATTTGAGGGCCAGATCAGCTGATGATTCAAACAGCTGACTGAGCCATCCAAGGCGAAGGCAGAATCCGCCTTGCCGCCTTTCACCCTCCTCCTTGCAAGGAGGGCAACGATGATATGATGGTTGCGGGTCTGCCATCCCCACAACGTGTAGATGAACTTCCCATCAAATCAACAGTAGAATGCAATGATCAGCAATAATTCATATAATTGCAGCTTTGCAGAAACGGTAGAATCGCTTTTATGATTAATTCCATCATCATGATAGATGACCACATGACCACAATTCATAAATCAGCCGAATCCGGAATTACACCTCTTGCTCTCTCTTCGGCGCGTTTCGCATCATGCGCGCATTCCTGGCCGTGGGTCTTAGGACATTAACAGAGACCACAGTCTCATCTACCTCAAGCACAGCCACCTCATACACAACGTCTGGGCCCTAGAACAAGGATGGTGTATGGCATCTAGGGGGAAGCGATTGGCAGACGCGGAAGTCCACACTTTCAATGCTCTTACTCAAAGCATGACCTGAGTCGGATTGAAGCATAGTTGCCTGGGTTGATTTGCCATTATATCACAGGAGTCCCGCCATACCCAAATACAAGAATGTTCGCAAATCGGTACTGTAGCCTCCCCATGAACCGACACTTTCCTCCCTGAACATCAGCATTTTGAATCGGTGCTACGGCTTTCCTTCCATTTGACAGTTGGTTGATCACCCCATGAGCTCTAGTTCTATGGCTGTGGGTCAATACTGTACCCTGTACCCCTTATAAAGATCCCATAAATGACGAGTTCACCTATCCCTTTCTTGGATGGTTGGTGATTGACCCAGCTCCCCAATTCATCCCACTTCTACCACAACCGGTGCCGAACCGTGATGTTCACCAGACACAAACTGCGGCTTGCATAGCCAGTGGGAGACACTCAGCCCCCCAGCTGATCCTGGAGTACGCGGAGTAACAGCCGGTTACAAGGGACCTTCGGGCACGAAGTTGGAAGTGTTGGATGAGTTGGCTTGCCTCATATGGGTAGTCAAGCCTTCGTAAAAAGCACCAACTAAGCTGCAAACTGACTGCGGGCCCGCATTGCTCTGGTAAGTCTGTGTTTTATCGGAGTACCTGATCTCGCCAGATTAACCGACCACTAGACCACAGCAGCAATTCACCCCATATTGTTGCCCCCATCACTCTGGTTTAGCAGTGGAAATGGGAGAAATTTGAAGCACAACGAAAAATCATCACTAATCAGAAATTGAATGGCTGTTCGACCAACAACCACCATTTGTCCCTTATGACGTCCCAACCAATTTTGGTAATTGTTGATTGTCAGCCCATCTTTGGGATTATTGCAGCGTTATAACTATGTTTATCATGGTCATTCTTGATTCATGATCATCATTGTTTTCCCTATTGTTGAGTCATTACTTTAGCCTACTGTTACTATTGGCTTATGACTATAATCTAGCTGATGATTGACAATTGTTGCTTCTTGTCAGAACCAACATACTTGACAACAACTTACCCTCATAGTTCATTAGTGCTGGTCATTATTCCAATCCAGTGTTGCTTCATTCGCATGAATTCCAATCTACTGTATTCCAAGCCGCAATAAGCAACAACTTTGTGTTGATTACTCTTCCAAGCTAGTTCATTATTGTAACAATCAAGTACCAGATCCCATTCGAACCTAGGTCATTCTTGTGACCTACTGTTATCTCCTGATTCTCAGCGAGGATCACCATCGATTCTCTACTCGCCGCTAAGGAGCAGCCGCTCCGCTACTGATACCTCGACGTTCCTGGGACAGCTGGGGGCGCTGGCGGGGGCATGGTGGTGCGCCTGGGGCGGTGGCAAGGGAAGATGTGACTCCAGGAAGCCTTTGCCAGCATCCTTGGCGCGTAAAACCAAGCGCAGAGAGCTGTGGAATAGCGTCCGGCAACACGTCAAAATCCTTGGGGAATCTTGGCCACCCTGGTCTGGTTGGTGTCTGGGTGCCGCCTATGCCATGACTCCACCCCAGAATTGTCATCCGGTGTCATAAAGGTAACGGATGGCATATCATGGGAGACGATCAAGGCCGCTTGATCGCCCTTGATTTTCTTGGGCAGCTGCAGGCATATCTACGCTGACCACGAATATTGATACGGTTTTTTTTTGTCATTTCTGAACACGGTTTGGTTGAGAATGGTTGTCAAACATACAAAGTGATGCTCCCCATGCGTTGGCTGGACCAGTGACGTAGTGCACCAGCGGTTTGGTGGGGGCAAGTTTTAGGCCCATGGATGTTGTTGGTTATCAATCCCTGCAACAGCAAGCGCTATGAAAACCATGATCAACTTATCAACCATGATCCGCATAGATCGGCAAACAGCGCCCAGCTCATGGGATATGATGATAGCTGATGTGATGATTAATCAGTATTACTTGAGATTAACTGTGGTGTAGAATGGTAAACAGTGGTCGAGACTGGTATCCAGGGCATAGAATGCTAGGGTATGCAATGGTGAACAACTGCATAGCCAATCATTAATAACGGCGAAAGTGACATCTCCTGGTCAATAAGAAGGGCTGTAAACCGGTTAGCCTGCTGTATTGTAGATGTGCCCTGTGATTCGATGGTTAATAATCTATTGATAGACAAGCTAGTATGAGTGTGTGTACCCCTGGCTGTTCACATCCCATTGACCAAGCTTGCGCGTCCTCGCAGATCTTGGGGTGAAACAACCCACCAGACATAGAGTACCCATTGCTATCACTTTTTCTTTAAGCCGGTACCAATATCTACCAATATGGGGTGTTTCGCACGAATTTAACCACTACAAAGCAGTATCAACAGTCGTTGTGGATGCGCATCGACCGTCAGTCCATCACAACCAACAAACATGAACAAACGCTGATCCACCAGCTCATCACCCCACACCAGCGAACCCAAGCCTGAACTAAGTACTACGAAGCCATTGCAAGCCATTGCGACCAACTATTAATCATCATTAATTGGCTTAGAATGATGAGTAATGGTTGAACCATAGTCATCAACCATCATCATCGTCATCATCATCATCATCATCATCGTCATCATCGTCGTCATCATCATCATCATCATCAACCATGGTCATGATTGACCAGGATTAGTAGTGGTTACTAGCCATTACTAGCCATCATCAACCATTCATAATCAGCCATCATCAACCACTCTTTGCCGGAGATGTCCTTGTGCTCGCCATCAGGTCGACGGTGACTTTAAGCAGGCGAGAGAATGCAGGGGTGGCGAGCCGAGGCAAAAGCTACACCCTGCAAATGATAACTTGTCAGGGAGATGAATGATTGTTAACACGAATCTAGGTTCATTCGTACATTTAGTCTAGTGCGGTCATTATTTGTGGCTGGCGATGGTTAAATGCTGGTTGATAAAGGTGAACTGATGATATCCAATGCTTGCCATTGCTTATTCGTGGTTCATGATCTTCAATGATAATCATGGTAGCAGGCAATGCCCCCCAAGCCATGGACATTGCTGGGAAATCCACAAAAGTCACCAGCTCAACAGTGTTTACTGCTGGGAAATTCACAGGTCCCCGGCGGATGGGGCTGTTGGGTGGCCATCGGGGAGACTGGTACAGCGAACTGCTTTGTGGCCATGATTGACCTGACTGTGCCACTAGTGGACACTATCAACCAGCTAACTTGAACCTGATCCTAATCACTACTAACCACTATTCACCACTATTAACGACTATCAACCACTATTAACGACTACTGACCCTTTATTGAGCTTCCACTTCGGTTGGTCATCTTCCGCTTCAGCACCACTTCGTTGAGCTCCACCTTTTCGACGTCGAGCAGCAATACCGTGAGCACTACGACCCTGACGATCACCACAGCCGGGGCGCACAGGGACTGCCATGCACCCGGGGCCATAGGTAACCCCCAGAGAACCTTTGCTGAGATGTACCCGTGGCTTGGGATACTTGTTGATCTGTCTGGATCTTACACAGATACAATGCAATGTATTTAGTTCGCTCGTGATGGTTCTTCCCTCAAGTCGTAGGTATGAGGGCTCAGGTTTTCAATCTGAAGGATTCGGTCCGCAAATGGTAAATTGAGGAACATTCATGGTTTTTTGAGTTTTGATCATACAACTGCCTGACGCGACCACGGAACTATACCCCGCAAAGAGCGATGCTTAGTAACCGGACCCGCAACTTCCGAGACTTCGGGACTCGCGATAGAATAGTGCCTGAAGTCTTGTGATTGGCACAAGACCGAAAAAGTGACCGCCAACCGCAAAGAGACACCATGACTTTACTGATTCGGCACTGTTGCGTGGCTAGCCATCAAGTCCCAGTCCCGTGCTGAATATCGGTTTCTGCGGTGTTGGAAACCCATTAGCAGCATCATGATGAAACATTTGGTGTACATCCCCATGACCCTGGGATGTGAGCAATCCTGCCAAGCACACAACCCAACCAGTCAGCCATCCAAAACCTTGGCTCTCATCAGTATTTACAGGCACGCTATGTTTTTGGAGAAGCTCAACATGACCAGCCATACGCAATCATGTAACTTGATGTTGTAAGCAAACATAATTTGAGGTTTGTCAAAATCGGGGACCCGCGAAAATGATTGGCTTATTACCATAAATGATTAACCACCAGTTTTAACATCACAAATGCTGCGAACCGCAACACGGATAGGGGATGAAAGGGGAAAAACATGTTGACCAGGTCAGGGCATAGGGGCTTGAGACTTTGGACGTGGCCCTGGGGTGTCAACCACCGAAACCCCGTGGTTTCTTGAGGTTACGGACACCAGTACTAGTGCCACCGGCGGCTTGGAGAAGCGGTGGTGCAAGCGTTGGGTTGATCTTCGTGGTGAAACTCCAAGGGTTCAGAGACAGCGAAATCAACAAGCAATGACCGAGAATCAGTGGAATTCTCATGATATAGGCGGTTTCTTCAAATAAACATATCCCCCCCAATCATCCAAGTTTGATCATTCGTAGTAAGAAAGCAACTTTTTTTTGGGGGTCTCCCAGTTTGAGAAACACTGATATTGGCTGTGAATATGTGGAAGAATCAACAGCAAATAAGAATGTTATTACCTCTAAAGAGCTCAGGCCTTATTTTGATAGCAGGTATTCATTGACGAGATAATAGTAAGGTCATGAGAAACAATATGCAAAACAGCAGGTAATCATTGCGCATTGAAATTATACCATGGAAAACATATTGGAACACATTCGTATGGGTTCAAGGCTCCCTGTTATTGTTGGTAATGATAGGCAACCAATGGATACCAATGATGAATCATCGGCAAGAGGTCACGACCAATAATCACAGGCAATAGTGGAACAAGATAAAATGAGCTAAGCACTAGAAAGGTGCCAATGACCATGTTGTTTTTGCTTATGAGTTTCCGTTGGTTTGGTCAGTTTCAAAACTGGTGGACGAGTCACAAGCGACATCAGTTTGTCACTTCGATAAAAAGTGATCCTACCGCGTTCCCATCCGTTCTGGGTGAAGGGATGATCATGATCATGATGCTTCATAAATGACAGGTCACCCATCATTTTACATCATCCGTTGTCGTTTTCCACCATCGAGTGTATACAATCATTGATTATAACGACCCGTCATTTTTCTCCAGCTAAACGACTTGGATGTGCATCCCCACCGCTCGTAAATGGTAACATGGACTATAGGGGTTGAGTCACCCCCTAACAAAGGACCAGCTTCAACAAGGTCATATTAACCATTTAAAACGCAGACTTTACCATGCTCATATCCCCAGCATCCACTGCCATTGAGGCACATCTAGCGGCACTTCAACCTCAAACACAGCCACTTCAACCTCAAACACGGCTACTTCAACCTCAGACACGGCCACTTCAACAGCGCCTGAACTGCAGCGGCGCGTTATTGCGGCGCTCTGGGTTGGTTGTAACCCTGGCGGTATCCGGAAGAAATGAGGCCACTTCAATGGCGGTTTCTCAAATTGAGAACCCCAAAAATGGTTGCTTTGATACTAGCAATGATTAGAATTGGGTGATTTGGGGGACACGTATTTTGAGAAGCCACCAAGTTAGGTGAGTGAACCAACTTGTAAAAGTGTGTAACCTGGCGCAATGGGATCACTAGGTCGGTTCGCCAGAACTTCAACAATTTGGAGGAACAGATCTGTGGGCCACGGGATTTCCAATTGAGTGTCATGTGCGCCACCATATCCACAGCGATGAGACTTTGAACGCCCATAGGGATAGTGTTTGGAGGAATTTTGATGCCGCCATGGGATTCGCTATCGGGATCCGTATCGAAAAAAAAGCACCATCGGTTAGATCCACTCAGGAAATAACACTCAGCTGGATCGGTTCGAAAAAGCAGATATATGATACGATGCAGGATTGAGAATACAGTCTACTAATTTGCACGTTATTTGTACAATGTGAGGTGATCGTTTCTACCAAGATCAGTGGATGCAATGAACCATCATTCGTGGAGATTTGCTACACCACTGAATACAGCATTCTTTGCCCTCAATCATGTTTATTTGTTGTTGCTTGTGCCACACTTGGTAGCAATAATCCTTGTTGACCAACGGGATGACCGTAAGCTGTTGATATCCCCCAAAATTGCCCACGATGGTAGAGCCTCAATTTAAATCATAGTCGCCTATGATTAATCATTGGCGCTCACAACGGCAAAGAAATCATGACCATTAGCCGTAAATATTAGCCATCAACCAACAGCTAGCATAGCCAGTATAGAGCAGCTTCTTGACCAACAACTAATCAGAAATGTTGAAGTTCGGCGAACTGGATTGGTAAGTCTTGGGAACATGGGGGTGAAAGTGACGGGGTAGAAAAAGTGCTTCATGATGATCAATCTTAACTGATAATACTGAATAACGATCAATGATGGTTCATGGTGATTCTTAATTAATGATTGATGGTGATGCTTAACGATGGTTGTTGATGACAGTTGTGAAGTGACGGTTAGTCATGATACTGGGAATGGTTCATAGCAGTTAGAACCTGCTTGCCTATCCAGAGATCAGCTGCAGGCATAGCGCGATTCGAAGGTTTCGAATCTTCCCTAGTCGTGGGACGTCATGAGGTCTAGCAGTCTAGCAGCGCACGGCGATTTTGGTTGGTTCTTGACGCCAATTTCTGCGTGATCGGGCCCCCAAATGCTAGAACTTGCTTAGGAGTTGCTATTTGACTATAGTTCTTGACCAGTATCAACTGATAAATTCAAGGTGGGGCCGCCTATTTATATTATATTATACGTTGATCAAAAGTCGTTGAACCATACTTAATGATATTCTATCATTTGCCTGGTAGCTACCCTAGTTCCAAACCAGCTTAGCTAACGATGGGGGGGCCCACCTTTGTTGGTGATGGTTGCTTATTGCACTTGTGGACTTTGGTGGCTGTCTCCTATTTCTAGCGGCTGTTGGTTCTTGTCCTATCCCTCAGAATTCTTGCTTGCTGACCGGGATGGCAATTGTTGTTTCTTCTCAGCGGGAGGATGCCGAACTGCAAGCACGTAACCTCGGTGCGACCATTTCAACATATCATGGCAGCATCAACTAAGTGGCCATCAACGGGCCTATCAAGCATCAACTCACCAACATTTGTTTGTCATCAGTTATGGACTCTTACAATCATGGCTCGCATCTTGATCAGCTCATTTTTGGTGGTAAACATCATTGATTACTGATCATAGGTGTTATCCACCTGTAGCCAGCAATCATTGTACCATCATCAACCAGCTATTATTGACTACTATTATCAACAAACCGTTCAAGATTGTTGGTACCCACAGAACTGACTATGATACATTGAGATAGTTGACAAGGACTCAATCTATGAATTATGTTTGATTTTTATAGACCGTTCTTTCCAATGCTTCAGACCAACATTATCATCGACTTATTTCAGCCAGCTATGATTCTATAATTGATTGTCATCATTGTTATCCAGCAGCCATTGCAATGTTATAATGCTATTATTGTTCTATCATGTTGATAACATTCTACGACCTTTTAGAAGCTCCAGCTTATAATTTTCAGCCACCAGAAATTCTCTACTGTTATTGAGACACTTCGATTGTTGACGGTTCATGCCAACATGGTACCAACATGTTGGACAGTTCTTCTATTATTTACGTAGCCTTTTACAGGTGATCGCTAGTTCATACTATACGAACCAAGTAGTACACCACTATTAGCAGTTGAGATATCATGCCATTGTTATACCGTCATGGATTATCCTCTTTACAATCTATCAATACCATTATTAGTAATGTTGACCATGGTACAAACATCTTCACTGGCAATAATCGTACGATACTTGTTAACTACATTGACGATACCATTATTCGTACTTGTACATACTGGCCATCAACCAATCTCAATATTATCTTTAACCAGTAATGGTTAAGATTTTTGGTTGATTCTTAATCATTATCAACCACCATACACCTAAAATAAAGCATCGATCAACCACTAGAAGCCACGAAAAAACCCGCTAATAAGCCACTATAAACCATGATCAACCACCATGCGCCACACTAAACCACTCATATTCACCGCCACCACCAACCAATGCGTCTAAGCGCAAATCAGCCTGCTCTGACGACAGCGACGCGGCTCAGGCCAGCAGCAGCACATCCGCCTCTTACACTGAGACGTGGACTGATTCGGTGACCAGCACCACCGGCAGCACCACGACCAGCAGTCAAGTGCCTTGGTCAGCGGTGGTGGTCACGGCTGGGTGATCAGTAGGTGGTTAGTAAGCAAGGTTAGTAACTACCTGTGTTGTGGGGTATACTAACTATATATGGCTACTTATGATATAGCGTTTATCATAGTGGTTTGTGGTGGTTCATAGTTCATTGGCTTAAACAATTGGAGGCGGTGAAGAATAATTCATGGCCATTGGCTAATGCTGTTCAGTAATGTTCGACACTTATCATGGCCTCAATAATGTTCGATGATTGTTAGTAGATTGATGAGCAACAATGGTTAGTCATGAAGAATTGCATTCAATAAACCATGGTTAGTGATGGTTGAGAATATGGTCTACTATCCCATACAGCTGGTCTATCCCCTACTATCAACCAGCAGCAACCATGGTTTTGGCCAATTTTTGACGAGGGGACAGACCAGTTCCATGGGTCAATCCACCTGCTTCGGTTGCTCGACTGGTGCTGTGCAAATGGCCGGGGGTACTGCTAGTGAATGACCCATAGCCACATTCAAACAACTTGACATCGGAAATTATTGGTTGAACATTCTTGCCCTTATGACACATCTAGCATGTGTGGTCATATTAAGTTTTCCATAATCATATATGAAAATGATCGCTAATGCATGTATGAATCTATCAAGTAGCCAGTACAAACTGCCAAACCTGGAATAAGAAGCGCTAGCTACCAAAGTCATTGCTTCTACTGTGATTATTGGCTCCTGCCAATGAACAGGTATGGATAAGAAACGCTCGTAGATGCGGGTACCAATGCAGTGGGACCCCTCAACGATAGGCAGGGCCTGGACTCAGCGCACATTTTCTGAGTGAGGGCCCAGGTTTGACCACAGCCATGGTGGCACCTATTGCACCATCCAAGTTCTTGACCTTTGCCTTAACAGGCAACGTATGATTTCTAGATGGTACACCATAGATGGACTATCCCACATCAATGGCAATAACAACAAATATCTATTGGTAAATTAGAAGTTCACCATGATGGTTATCATACTATCTTTGCCATATGTGGAGAACCATCCAATATTGACCAGTATTAATAGGAAAGCATCAATTTTTGCGGTACCCCATGGCATCATGGCTTTGGAACCCAAATGACCTCAAACAAATAGTGTCAGGTAAATAATGTCAGGTAGATGATATGTCAACCAACTAATTCCAGCGAATTGTAATCAATCAAGACGAGGCACACACACACACCTAGCAGCGAGGGGCATAGAAACTGTAAGATAATGCCAAACCTAGATTCATAAACCCCTGGCTGATAAATAGAGGGGTATCCCCTAAAAGCCTTGGGTTTCCATTGAAGCTACTGCTCGCGCTGAGGAAGATGATGGCATGTATTTGGGCATTCTACAAGGCGCAGTGTGATACAGATCGGCGTCAACGCCACACAACACATTTTGTGGTTTCTCAAAATGGGGGTACCGCCAAATCATCCAGTCTAATCAACATTTACTGTATAGTCATAAACCCACCATTCTTGGGGTTCCCTGTGGCTTAAGAAACCACCATTTGAGAGCATAAAGAAAGAAAGGTCGCTGTGAACTCCCTTGAGATCCTTGGATAACAGGAGGCAAGCTTTTGCCACAAAGGACGACGAGATACCTACACATGGCATAGCTGCACCACGCGCGTCGGATTGGCGTCCTAAATGATTCGGCTGTCCCGGACCACCCAAAGTATGATCCCTTTTGGTCGGGAATCCTCCAGTTTTCATTGCGGTGTTCCAGTGCATACCATGATGATGCATATGGGGGTTCCTCACAATAGGGGACCCCCAAATCCTTTCTGAATCATTTACCGGCAATGAACACCTATGGCTTAAGAAGCCCTCATACGATCTTGATCTGAAATTGTGATCATCAGGTGGGTAAATCGCAGCTGCTTGGCTTGTCGCGGCTGGGGTCCCAAAGAGACCCCTTTCTTATCGTTGATGGTTAGGAAATCAATACCATCGCAATCATGTCCGCAACAATACTGTCCCAATCCCATACATAAGTTTCATGAGGAGGATGACTTGTTGTCTGAGTAAACCGCTTTAGCGAAACCTTAAGAATCCTGCGAAGTCATCAACCAGTCTGGTTGGGGTTTTCCGATTGCGACAGGCGGAGTGACTGATGCCGCTTTTGGAATCAGGTGCGAGTTAGGGTCGGCTTCCGACCAGGAGTGAAAATCAATGGATGTACTGAGTTGATGCTGGTTCCGTGAACGGACAAGCAACTGTGAATCAGTGGTCAATAGTGATCAATCCCTTCAGTCGGTGCTATCTTCCAACCAAAACTATGAACTGCACGATGCCGGTTCCCCGAAGTCCGTGCATCATCCACCACTGCAAAGCATGGTTGACATGTCCAGGTTGCCATTGCGCTTCATCCTCTCTCTCTGCTTCATGTTATGAAGCTTGGTTCCACGGGAAGCGGCGATATGGGGATGGATCAGAGCCAATTATCCGAGAAAGGGGTACATGAACATGCCAACTAAGACTAGTTTGGGCATTTATGTGATGTTCCATTGAGCACGCAGGAAGTGCCGTTTTTGATTTTCCAAAATGCGGTCACTTGCAGGGGGATGTTCACCAGGGGTACAGGGTTTTGAGCCACAGCCATATCTGCAGCTTTGGTGCTGGGGTGCTCTAAAAGTTGATTATCTTGATCGAATAAGAACATCGGCTTTTTTAGGGCACCACAATTTTGAGACATTAGGATATTTTCGTTGATAGAATCTCCCAATTGATAATAGCGAAGTATTATGTAGACAATTGGCCTCCCAGTGGATATGGCCTCCCAAATGTCCATATGGCCTCCCCGTAGACACTAGGCAGCACCATTTCTGGACAAACCCATACGTGGAGTTCTTCAATAGGCTCTTGTACCGTCTCAGAATTCGAGATTTCGCAGTGACAAGCGGCTGTGGGCCAAGATGCAACCGTTGTTTCAAACCAATGGTCACGTTGATATTGGAATCTTCTAATTACCCATTTTTGGTGGATCAACCAGAAGATCGATGGATCCAGATATTTGATGCTGAGCAGGTCTCATGATCTGGTTCTGAAGATTTGATCTACCGAGATCTTGATCAAATCTAGTTCACTCCTTTGCTTAATGATGGACAACTTTTTTCAGTTTTCAAATCTAGTTTTTTGATTCGATATGATCCAGAGCAGGTCTCATGGACAAGCTCTATGGGAAGATCTAGTAGCTGTGGCATCGCCTTGTTGGGGAGTGCCAGGGTTTTTGCTTACCTGGCAGCTAGTGCGGTTCACTTATGTATTTAGAAGCTGGTAGTAACCTGTTGGTATAGAAGGTGGTGGTATGCAAAGCTATGATTATACATAAGTACCAGCTTCCTGTGTGAATGTACTTAATGATAGATGTAGCTACGCAGTATTGTAGCCTACTTAACCTGTTGGTATGCTTTTCAATTGGCTGCTTGTAGACTGTTCCTTATATTCATGGCTGCTGATTTGTCAGCCTTCTGCAGCTCTGACATGTTTGAATACCCAGCAACGAGAGCGCAAGCCCGATTTTCATCCGATGCTGATCAGTACTGTCCCATACCTAGGTACCCTGGACCTCCTTCTCTGAGAAGCCAGCTGCAACACCGATGCCTCACTAGGGTGGGGTTCTGTCGTTGCAGTCTGGCCGGAAATCTCGGGACTGTAATGACTCTGAGCAGACGCAGTCGTCTTGTCGCAGACGACACCAGCGAGATTTCTGCAGCTGGAAGATGATACACTGATAATCACGTCATATCAACCCCCGTTACCGTGTTACCTTATATTAATCATATGATCACCACTGTGAATAATTAACGAGGAACAACATAAAAGGAGGAAGGTATCATTTTTACAGCAACAAGATCAAATGATTGGGATGTGACAATTTGTCAACAAGCCAAGGCTCAAATTGTTGGGGATGTTGCAATGGCTAGCAATAATCCATGAGGATAATGGATTGCTGTATCGCTCTTGGACCCACTACATGTGGTCCATTCAGATCCCATTTTACCATAAAGATAAAAAGATATAGAACTGTGATCACAGGTATCTATCTTTGTATATATGTATATGTATATGTATATGTATATGTATATGTATATGTATATGTATATGTATATGTATATGTATATGTATATGTATATGTATATGTATATATATATATCTATACCAGCCTGTCGTAGATGGAATGTCCCCCATCTTAGTTGATATCATATCTACTCAAGGATGCTTATACACGTGTACACATCCAGTACATAGTACAGAGGGGAAATTCGACGGTATTTCGACACTGCTAAGTTTTCGAAGCAATTGCGACCTGCGATCTGTCTGTTCCCGACTTGGCCAAATTCTTCAAAGAAGTGATTGGGCCTTGAATATCGGGCGCTGCAACCACAAATTGGTGCATCTGCACTTCTTATGCCAAGCTCGGATCGTTTCTACTGACGACTAGTGGTGGGATTCGGGTATGGGTTCGTTTTGTGTTTATGATTTTTTCCGGGCAGGTGTGGAGACATCCTTCTTCATGATGGTCCTCAATACCACTTTCTTGGGAGGCGATTCTGCAATGTGGTGCCCGTCAAAAGGTCGTGATGCAGTTACATCTACAAAAACCTGTCGTTACCAGACAGTTGTGTGCCCCAACTTGTGGTTTCATGCCCCACTCTCAGGTCTTTGAACCTGTGCGAAATAACAGCTGACCCAGCGGCTTGAAAGCACTGGGTCACGAAACTCATGGGGCCTGTCTGTGGCCACGCCTCCAATTTTTGCGGAGAATTCCAGGCTTGCAACTGGCGACTATGTCTAGATGTGCTGATGTGATGGATAAACAGAGGCCTAAATAGATACTTAGTGATATACATACTTTTATACATATCTACATACATATATATATATAGATATAACTGCATACTTCCATGCTGTAGATTCACAATCGCACTGCTGACTTGGTGTTTGTACTTCTTGTTTGTGCTTGAAATCCTTCAAAATGACAATGCTTTCAGTGTTTTCGTCCAAGTTGTCACGACGCACTGGGTATGAAGATGTACAAGTAACACAGCTCCAGCCCCTGGCAAAGTCAGGGCTTCAGCCACGACGTGCAAAACTTGCATGTCCAGCTGCCAGCGAATTCAAATGCTGTTTAGCTCTGTTGATTCCAATGGCTTTCCTCATTTTTTGTGCGGCCTGTACAGATGGTCTTATTTCGTGTCACAAAGGGAAGCTGTGCCAATTGTTGCCTCGGGTTTGTTTCGGTGATTTCGTTGTGTTGTATCACCCCACTTTTGTGGGCGATTTGTTGCGTTCAACACACCTGAGGCAGGCCTATAATCTCTCAGCTGGCATGATTTTCAGCACAATTGGAAAGCGTTTGCAGCCTGATCCACCTGAAAATATTGGCGAGTGACCTCCTTCCTGCTGGTGCATTTTCACCTTGGTCGAACACTTGCAGGGGTGACATACCTACTATTTGGATTTACCTGGGCTGTGATAACTCACGGTAATATTGCCATGTTTGACTCATTCAAATTTGTTAAAAGGCCCTGTGTGTGCAAGAGCACAGATCGGAGATTGTTTTCAGAGAGATGCAGATCAAAAGCCAATCATGCTAACCAGCTTGGCACATGATGGGAATGGTTTCCAACCTGGGTTCCCCTTGATGCGCGGAATCAGCTTACACAGCACAACCTGTTCCATGGATTTTCCACACATTCCCCTGCAGGTGCAAAGGTGCCAGCCGCCCTCCGTCGAAGCGTTGAGGCGCTGTCTGAGGATAGCGGTGAAGCATGGTGAAGAAGCTGATTGATATGGGTCAATAGTGGTTGAATATGATTAAGTATGGTTGATAGGCTCATCAATATGGTTAATAGGCTCATTAACATGGTCAATAGGCTCATTAGTATGGTCAATAGGCTCATTAATATGGTAAATAGGCTCATTACTATGGTTAAGTATGGTTGATATGGTTGATAAGGAGGTTGAATATGATAAAGCGGCTATGGGTGAATAGTGGTTGATAAGCTCATTTAGATCAATATGGTTAATTCAGTATGGTTGAATATGGTTGAGTTATTCACCTTTTTGATAGTGGTGGTATCGACCATGGTTGAATATGGCTATGGTTGGATATTCAGCAAAGGTCCACATATGGAACTTCTACATAGGCCTTTGATGAACCAAAGGTCACTCCTGAGGAGTTTCAGGTCCAGAGACACGAGTCGCGGTCAATGTTCGGGCACTAAGATTTGGTCCCATCATGTCTTATCATGCTCCCAAGTGGCGCTCGGGTTGCTACCAGCTTCATTTGCACCTCAACCTTTCAAAATCTGGGCTGTGGATTGCTTCGCCCATCAACCTGGGGTGCCAGGCACTGGCTCCAGGACTGGGGTCCAGGGTACAGACTGGCTTCGCTTCTCATAGTGACTTGAAGGGCAAACCAGCAAGAAGTACCAGAAATCAAACAGCATCAGCCAAGTAGAAGCGCGATTTCAGATGCTTGAGGATTTCAAACTTTGGGTGAGAAGCAAGCGAAACCTGGGTAGCTGCTCGCATTCCAACACCGATACCTACCGTTCCTGGATGTTCACCAGGGGTACCCAGAGCATCCCAAAGCCATGGCTATGTTTTTTTGTGTCGATTGATCGTATGATTCATGTGACAGACATATGTTTGCGAGAAGGTTCACTGGGCAAGCAGACGTGTGCATGAATGAAAGCTATCCCTCCGAAAAGCCACAATCTTTGTAAGGTGGGCCCCTAGTAGTTGTAAGTTGGGTTATAACCCCCTATAACTGGTAGTTACCCCTAGTTATATAAAATAGTTATAAACCAACTAAGCCAAGTGGTTGGGGGCCCACAATCAATCTGTGGATGGTTTTGGGTGGTACTTGGACGTGCAATCCGCATCCAAAGGTTCCTGGATTCTCCACCAGCCCCTTGGAGACTGCGGATCGTTGTTGCGGATCCAAGTTGCGAGCTGAATAACGCTGTGGGGATCCCGGATAGGTCTTGTCGGCTCCGAATGAAGTGATATTATTCGTATGATTCAAAGCTTAACACTGGTGATTCCTATGGTTCGTGTGCAGATTTGCTTTTCGGTTCCTGTGGGTATGCCCTAGGTTGGTGCAACTGGTTACTGCAATGGTTAACGTTGAGCCAACAGTAATCGAAGGAAGTTTAGAAGTCTAACTTCCGACAATATGGACAACTCAGCTAGGGTAGATCGCCTGAGCAGATGTGTGAAAGAAGAGATGTGTGAAAGAAGAGATGTGTGAAAGAAGAGATGTGTGAAAGATGAGAATGCGAGCGCGCCAAAATGTTAGGAAAGTCGCGAAATGCTGTGTTTTGCAAGGTTTTGTGCCTCAGGAGGGTCCAGAAGGGTACCTCGCTAAAGCGGCGGGTGCGGACCACTGTGGCGGAAGGTGTGTGCCAAAATCGTGAAAAAACCTAGGCGCGAAGCACATTTGGAAGTCAAAATCGTAAAAACATGTCAGTGTCGGAGCACTTTTGGAAGTTGCAACTTGCAAAATCGTTCAAGAACCTAGGCGCGAAGCACATTTGGAAGTCAAAATCGTAAAAACATGTCAGTGTCGGAGCACTTTTGGAAGTTGCAACTCGCAAAATCGTTCAAAAACCTAGGCGCGAAGCGCGCATTTGGAAGTCCAAATCGTAAAAACACTACATGTTCGGAGCACTTTTGATGACTCATGATTCTCAAAACTGGCACGCTGCCTGCGCGCGAAGCAAATTTTTAAGATAAAATCTTGTACCAAAATAAAAACTGCAATTTTACTAGCGTTTCGGGCCACTTTTCGGAGATGTCATATGATCATGAAAATTGGCACGCCGCCTGCGCGCGAAGCAAATTTTTAAGATAAAATCTTGTACCAAAATAAAAACTGCAATTTTACTAGCGTTTCGGGCCACTTTTCGGAGATGTCATATGATCATGAAAATTGGCACGCCGCCTGCGCGCGAAGCAAATTTTTAAGATAAAATCTTGTACCAAAATAAAAACTGCAATTTTACTAGCGTTTCGGGCCACTTTTCGGAGATGTCATATGATCATGAAAATTGGCACGCCGCCTGCGCGCGAAGCAAATTTTTAAGATAAAATCTTGTACCAAAATAAAAACTGCAATTTTACTAGCGTTTCGGGCCACTTTTCGGAGATGTCATATGATCATGAAAATTGGCACGCCGCCTGCGCGCGAAGCACATTCTCACGTCCGAAGTCGCAAAAACTCGTGGTTTTTAACAAGTTTTGAAAGTTGCATGTCCGAAAAAGTGCACGCGGCCAGGGCGAGAAGCACATTTTGAAGCAAATGTGTCAAAACACAGCACGTTTTGACACTTTTTGAACACAGGAGACAAAAGTAGGAAAACACTTGCGTTTCGCGTCACTCCTCGTGATTTATGCAGCGATGGATGGATGGATAGATAGATAGATAGATAGATAGATAGATAGATAGATAGATAGATAGATAGATAGATAGATAGATAGATAGATAGATAGATAGATAGATAGATAGATAGATAGATAGATAGATAGATAGATAGATAGATAGATAGATAGATAGATAGATAGATAGATAGATAGATAGATAGATAGATAGATAGATAGATAGATAGATAGATAGATAGATAGATAGATAGATAGATAGATAGATAGATAGATAGATAGATAGATAGATAGATAGATAGATAGATAGATAGATAGATAGATAGATAGATAGATAGATAGATAGATAGATAGATAGATAGATAGATAGATAGATAGATAGATAGATAGATAGATAGATAGATAGATAGATAGATAGATAGATAGATAGATAGACAGTCAGACAGACAGAAAGAAAACTGATGCGCTGCCAGTCAAGTGGCCAGATCGATGCTCACATTGTCGCAACCACAACTGCACACTCCTATAGTGCTCCTATCTTGGAAACTTCCGCCACCGCCTTGTGCGGTACTACTTGTAGACCCCAGGTTGATTAATTGGACCCAGGTTGATTAATCCAGGATCAATATCCCATTACTGCGAAGAACTGACCGGGTCTGACCCCCAAATCCCTCCAGGAGTTGCTGGGAGACGGCATGGTGGACTCCTTCGCGGAGTTCCACCCGAACGCTCGAGAGCGCTTCACATGTGCCATGCCGTCCCGGGGGGGTCCCAGGGCCCTTGCAGCGTTGGTTCGTGGTGTAATCCTAGGACACGCTGAAGGCTGTTGCAGTACCAGGTATTTCAACATGGGTGCTTCTGAAGTCATAGGGGTACCCCCAAATCATCCAATTCGAATCAATTCGAATTATTTATAGCAATAACCCATCCATAACTTGGGATTCTCTATCTTAAGAAAGCACCACATGTGGTAGGTCGACTGCCACAGGCCATTCCCCAGAGCAGGTGCTGCCACTCATCTCCGAGGGAATCCAGCGGCAGCGCGGGTGTACCCTTCAGCTCATCAGCTGACCACATGTTCCGTCCCAGCTGGGCCACCAATCATGAACCAATCATGAACTCACTCATGGTCCAACCATGAAGCAAACCATGATTCACCATAGCCAATCATATCCCAATCATATCCCAATCATATCCCAATCATTTCCTACACTCAAGGGCCATCATTTTCTCATCACCTACCAGACCCACCCACGAGGCAACCTTCGCCCTTCGCCAGCCTCTGCCGGAGGCTGGGACCAGTACCGCAACCGGCGACACCAGAACGAAGGCAGCAGGATCGACTACATCTTCGTCGCCGGAAGCTCGGGGAACGACAAAACTTAGCGAGGTGAAGCTATCTTGCAGCTGGGTGTTTCTCAAGCCATAGGGGACCCCCCAAATCATCCATTACTAGTCATTTATAGTAATAAACCAACCTTCCTGTTGGGTCCCCTATGGCTTGAGAAACCACCAACTGATTACTGGTGTGAATAATTTTGAAACTGATTACTGATGTGAAGCTATCTTGCAGCTGATGACTGATGTAGAGTGGAGTATAGAGTTGAATTTTGTTACTACTAGAGTAGAATTTCTATTCCGACAACTGGGCACACATATCCTGCAACTGATGAAACCGAGACAGCTGATGTAGAGTAGAATCGGTTGTGAGCAAAAACAATAACAACTGTAATCATCAACGGAGTATCATCTTGTTGGCAAGAGCAACAATAGTAGCAATATTGGCAATGAAGAGCAACAAGATTAAGGTCGCAATACTGAGTAGCAACAAAAACCTGGTATTAATAACAATAGCAGTCTATTCCGACAGCTGATTGCAGAAATCCTGCAACTGATTATGGAAAATGGCAACTTATGTAGAGTAGAATATTGTTATAATAGCATGTCGCAACAATCATAGCAATAGTGACAGAAACATCATTATTAAGAATGGTTATAGAAACATATTCTGTTATAACAACAATAGCAGCGATAAGAACAGCTACTGATGAAGCATGATAGGAACAATACTATTGATAGTTGACATGATAACATATCTTGTTAGAATAAGAGTCGCAACATTAATAACAATAATGGCAATGCGTATAACATTGACGATCATTTTGTTGAAGAGCATTCTGTAGAGATGGTGAAGTGTACGTAGCAATAAAACAACACCAGTAATGACAATCATAGCAATATGACTCTTGTTGGGAATCTGGATTTCGATGTAGCAACATTGCTATTTATTGCTACAAGGTAGATAGCAAGAATGGCAATCATAGTCAACGGTAACAATACGACCGGACACTGTCGTTTGCCCGACCCGAACAAATCTTCATCGTCATCATCATCTAATCATCATCTAATCATCATCTAATCATCATCTAATCATCATCACCTAATCATCATCACCTAATCATCATCAAATCATCATCATCAAATCATCATCATCATCATCATCATCATCATCATCATCATCATCATCATCATCATCATCATCATCGTCATCGTCATCGTCATCATCATCATCACCATCATCATCATCATCAAATCATCAAATCATCATCATCATCATCATCATCATCATCATCATCATCATCATCATCATCATCATCATCATCAAATCATCGTCATCATCATCATCATCATCATCATCATCGTCATCGTCATCGTCATCGTCATCGTCATCAGCATCATCATCATCATCATCATCATCATCATCAGCAGCATCATCAGCATCATCATCATCATCATCATCACCATCATCATCATCATCATCATCATCATCATCATCATCATCGTCATCGTCATCATCGTCATCCAGAACCGTAAACCCTAACCCAAAGCCCTAAAACCTTAAACCCTAGAACCCAAAAACCCTAAAATCCTAAAACCCCATACCCTAAAAACCTTAAAAAAACCCGAAGTGACTGACGTGGAAGGCTAGCTCACATGAGTTGAGTGATCACTGGGCCAAGGATAAGCCTTTCTTCCAAGCACATGCGTCTCCGGGATCAGGCAGGGTGTGGTGAGGACCGTCGGCACTGCACACTGTCGTGTTTCCACCAAGGCCACGACATTCGCTGTGGCCTTTTGATAGTCTTTGGACGGCCTGGCTGGTTGGATTTCCAAGATTTTCCAACGGATCTCGCAGGGGATCTTGCCAGAATTGTTTGTGGTTTTCCAAGGTATCTCGCAAGGTATCTCGTAGGGGATCTTCTCCAAAAAGCTTTATGTTCAGCCAAATTGTTTGTTTCCATACAATGGTGACTGATGGAACCTCGAATGGATCTTGGTATGCCCACATCTTGTACATATCCCCATTTCATTGGTCATCAACCAGCCTCAATCATTTGTATCCAAGCATTAGATGAATTAGCTTGTTAAGTCAAATCCCTTGGGAATTCTGTGTTGAGTAATTTGAGTATCAACCGGTGTAAACCATCTGTATCCACCTGCAGATCCGACCATTTTCAATCATCCACATTAACTCATTTCTTGTAGTGATGGATTTTGAACAAGTGATACAATTTTCAAAGCAGCATGAATTATCCACTTGGTTCTTGACCCAATTGCATTTTCATCCGGATGAACAGTCATGCAGCATTGTCAGCGACCACTATCTTGCTGACATTGATTGTGATGGTTGATTGAGCATGATCTATATCTAAGACTTCAACTGAGCCTTGAACCATTGGTGCCATCAATCATTGGGGCCAGCGCTTGTCTCAGCCATTTTCATCAATCATTCTCAAGTAAATGATAAGCATGTCTTAAGCTTTCGAATCCAATTGGGCACACGGTATTACATTAACCAGTAATCATTCACCGTTACTAGTAATTGTTGCCAACCAATACTTGGTTTATGAACCACGGGTCATTGACACTAACTGTATGACCATCAGATTACACCCATATGTTTAGTCTCATTATTTGTTGGTTGAACAAGCTGAGTACTCTTGCATAGTCATAGTTAGTGGTAATGTCATAAGGCTATCAATATAGGGTTTATAACCATTAGTAGTGGTTGATACTGGGGATAGCCAACAAGAATGGTTGAAGAACTTGATGATGAAGCCATTCACCCCATGCGATCTGCAGGTCTCGCTGGAGCCAAGGGACTGGACCCCAACTCGTGTGCAGCCGCGCTGGCGGCCGCAACGTGCGCCATGAAGGGACGTGGTGGCGCTGCTCATGGGGGGCGTTTCGAGTGAGGGGGAGTGGTGGTGAATGGTGGCCATTAACCAGTGGTTCATGGTGGTTTATCTGCTTAATAGTGGTCAAATAGTGGTTGAACACTGATGAAAATGATGGTTGATAGAAGCCCGAGCGGTGTTCGGCGCCTTTTCCTTTTTTGCTTTTGTGAGATTTGTTGTGCAGCAGTCACGGCACCTCTGGATACAGCTTTTCGCTGGTTTGAATTGAACCAACAGATGACTCATCCTTGGTTGTATTCCTAGTTACTATTTCCCTATGAGGCAGTTGTTAAAGAAGGGTTCATAATGATGGTTAAGATTGTGAACGGTAATTTATCTTAACGACCGTTAATGACGGTGAATAGTCATGAAGAAGGGTTGGTTGTAGGAGATAGCAATTAATGACAAAAGGGAAAATGACCAACAAAGGTTGTATAATCATGATTAATGCTGGTGAGGATTATGGTTAGTCGTGCACCCCTAGTCTAGCAAACACCAAACGAAAAATACCCCAAAATGTCTTTTCACTTTCACAATAACATGACCCTAGCATTTGATGCTATGAACAACCACTTTGTTTGTGGTACATCCAGCCAAAACTGGTACATATCACTACTGATACCACCCCAGCGGTTTAATTTGACGTCCTGGTAGCATTTCATTAGGACTTCATCAGCAAGCTTCAGCAGACGCCGCGCGCATCGTTGAAACAGGTTCAACGGCCTGTCTCAACCCGCGCCCTTCAACGGAGGAATGCCAGAAGCCCAGGGCGGCCGTGGAAATCGCTGGGGTTGGTTGGTGAACTTGGAGACCTTGCGAAGAATTGTTGGTAACGCTTAGGCCTCACTATAGCAAGCATTCTTTGCTACCGTCTACGAGCTCAGTTGCTCAGACTTGGATTTGAGGTGCCAATTTGAGGTGCTTCGTACGTGTTGCCCCGCAACAGGGTTTCACTGTTTCGACGGGTCGGCACTGCGTCTTAGGGGCACCATGATTTGGATGTCCAGTTAGCCTCAGAACATCAGATCTGGTAGTGACCTCAGGGCCGAGTGTATCTGCCGAGCGTGTCCGTTGAGACAGGCACCAAGGCCACTGAAGAAGACAGCTCCTCGATGATGGAAACAGACCCTGGAAATCCATGGTTGTTCTGCAAACTTTCCGAGCTGATGTAGTTGCTCTTCCCCTGCGATCGTCGTGCTTCACTTTTGGCTCAACAGAAAGTCCGTGCACGCATGGTGAGTGAAGACAGCATGAACCCATGCGCAGGAAACATCATGAGTGCTCTTGGTTGCCAATGTCCTGCAGTGACTAGAGATCCACAACAGGAGCTTGCCATGCTGGGCAACAACCATTACTGCATGAAGTATCAGGGCTCTTTGGTGAATCAGAAATGCTGATTGACAATTACCACCAGCCATCACCAATGATGATCAACCGCAACAGCCATGACCAATAATGATGACCAACAGCCATCACCTGTCAGAAATGCCTATTGACAATGACAATGATCAACCATTGTCAATCCATTACTGGTTGATCATCAACCGGAATCCCTGCAGCCTTGGATTTTGGTGTCCCGCGACCATGATGCAACCCGGGACAAAAGCCAAGGAGAATCAGGCAACTGACAGCTGCTGGGAGTCATAGTGGGGGTACGACGTAGTTATGACGAACATAGTGGTTATGCCATAGCCAAAAGCCATTTGAGCAATCAAAATGGATTGTTTTTGGGGTCATCAACAACACCAGGCAATCGATTCAAGCATAAATGGGTCTCTTTGTTGTTTTTTTCAGCGTCATTTTACGATGGATTGAATGGTAGACAGTTGATGTGTTTTTTGGCCATACCTGACCAGCGATTCAATAGTTTTCAGCTTTTACGGGCCAAATTTGATGATGGGTGCACGAATAGATCTTGTTATTATGTGTTCTAATGGCAGTGCAATAATGCCATGTGTGTTCAAATTACTATGTCATGAAACATGTGTTCTAATGGCAATGAAGATACATGTCATGGGGAACCAATGGTTACAGCCCCGGTGGCGAAGATGGGTCATGCTTGGAGTGGGGAGAGACCCCGTGACCTTGGGGTTACCTTGCGATGCTTGGGGGTAACTTGGGACTACCAGGACACCCTTGTCTAACACATTCAGTCCATAGCTTTTCGCCATTACATGTGCTCCTTTCACCCATCAGGCACAGTACCTGCAGTACCTGTTGAAGTGCAGAATTGCTTGGCATCATCCGACATGGTGAATCTTCTCAGTGCAGCAGTATTTCTTGTTCATCAGATTGTGTTCTAGCAAGCATAACCGGAAAATGGCTTTTTTTCCCTGTAAACCAATCTGTTGAATTCCGCGAATTTCCGATTTCTGGCCAGCAAGGGTGAGCAGGGTAACCTAGATGCTGAAGACCCAAACTTGGCTTCCTGCCCAAACAACTCCATCGTTGTAGAAGTTAGAATCAGTACCTGGTTGCAAGCAGAATTTAGCCATGTCAGGTATGTTGGTTGATTGGTGAGTTCGTAGTGAGTCATCCTAAGTTTTCAGGGCTGCCAGAAGATTTCAGGGATGATATGAGGTTCATGAACACCAATACCAGAAATCATGGAAGCAGGATGGTGTGTAGATCTTCGCGATTGTATAGTTGACCCATAACAAAGTGATCCCCCTCAGTTGGTCATGGTTTACAACCCAACTATTGTCAGTACTTGTACCATCAGCAGCTCGTAGTCACCCACACCCGTGAACTACCACCCTGCGAGGCCTCACTTCCACTTGAATTTGCATTTTCCAGAAATGGTTGCTGAAAACATCTACGTTGGAAACCCCAAGCAGCTTGGAAATTGAAATAGCGTTTCCAAGGTCAAGTTCCCAACCAACCCAGTGAGAACCTCGGATGTATAGGATTGAGTGAGTATCCTTTGAAGGCTTAGCCTTAGTTGCTGCTAGCACTGCAGGATGGCAAGTTCGATCCCGAACAGCTTGAGAAGGCCGAGGGCTCGCTGGGCGGTGGTTTCTGCGACCATCATCAGATGTAAATCTAGAGGCCTATGCATCACATGCATGTACATCTATAGGCCAATGATGCTGTTTATCCCCCAATTATCCCTCATGAAATTGGTTGGTTAACTGCTTGACCCATAGCCACATGACTCAGTATTCTGAACCAATGTGTGGCTGCCACCTTTTGGAGTTGAGCCGCCACCAACGCCCCCGAGCTCGGAGGCTGCCTGGACTCATGCCACTGACTGAAGCAACTGAACACCCCAAGCTTCTGGTGGTTGATCAATGCAAACGTCCGGGGGTTTCCTTGTGCCCCGCACAAGCTTGGGGATGGCAACAACTGTGATCCGTAACACCAAACACCCGCCATATCAAGGGTCCATCGATGAAGCGGGCCAGCCGGAGACACCCCTTCGACCCGGGCAGTTGTCAGAAATCGGAGGAACAAAGTTGGTCAATAAAGCTTTCAAATACTGAACCAACTTTTAGGGCATATTGTGCGAACACATCAAGGTCATGAAAAACTGTCCCATGAATGGAGTAAAAGGGTTGGGCGGCCTCACTATCTAAATCATTAGTATCATGAGATATCGGTGTTTGAGCGGACCGGTGAGTGAGGATGACCAGTCGCCATTCTCAACCTTCCTTAGCCGTGAAGAATCGCTATTCCATGTTATTCTGAAGCGTGATTGGTGGCCATGCAGCATCATTAGCCAACATTGTCAACCATTGCTCAATTACTGACCAAACAAGTGGCCATTGAGCAACATTGACTAAGGTGGTTAATCAGTACGCACCATTACAAACCCTTATATACTAGTGACCAGGAATCATCACTAGCCAACACATTAATCCAACAACTGACCTTGATCGGCAGCCCTGAAACATCATCAATCATCATTGAACCGTCATCGAACCATCATTGAAACCCTGAATCATCATTCCTCCCAAAAATACTATCTTCAATAATCATTCTTCATCAATTAACCAATAGTAAGCTATGAATTCACCATCAAAAATGATAAATCCAATATCAACCTATCAATTAATGGTAGGTTGATAGATGGAACATCAATAAAACCTATATTTTTATTTTATTAATTCTACCTTAATAATCAATGAATCACAATTTAATCATCATTTTCCAAGAATTAGCCATTAAATCCTTTATATGATATAGATAATCCATTAATCGATTTAGGATAATCCAATATATTTTTATGTTGGTATGTATCCCCTATAGTTGTTAGTTCTCATCCCCTATTATTAACCATTGGTTGGTTGGTTGGTTAGCCATATTTCGCCATCATTTTATGTTCCATTCCTACCTGGCCATGGTGCGCCATGGTGCGCATCTCGGGCGCGACTCGACTGTTGCACGGAGCCAGGGAGCGGCCGCGCTGAAGGAGATCGATGCTTCAAGGACGCTGAGATGGGAAATGCCAACCATGACTGGTTGGTGGTTTCAACCATGGTTATATAGTGGTTAATTAATAGTGGTAATCTGGTAATCTGGTTAATGATGGTTAGTATAACCTTGGTTTATAATGGTTAATGATGGTTAATAGTGGTTAATAATAGGGAATAATAAGCAACAATACTGGTTAAACAACTACTGATTGGTGATTTCAAACCAGTTGGTTGGTTTTTGATAGGGGTTTCAATGGTTACAACCAGTAATAGTGACAGTGGTTAATAATTGGGGATGATAACCAACAATAATATGGTGAAACAACCTCTGGTTGGTGGTTTGATGGACATGTGACATGTTTTATTTTCCCTAGTAATGAAAAGCAAATGGTTGGTTGACTCATATTTTTCATAGGGGTTGTAACCAGCAACCAGATTATGGCTAATTAATGATGGTTAGTGATGGTTTGTATGACGGTTGATTATGCTTAGTGATGGTTGATGCGAACACTGGATTAATAAAATCTGGTGGGTTAACGATGGTTCATGATGATCATTGACATTGATGGTTAATGATGGTTAATGATTGTTTTCCATCCGTTTTTAGAATGATCGATTCATCTGGTGATGGTGAATGCCAACCCTGGATGAAGCCAAATCCCTGGTTGAATGATATGAGGGGTATCCCCCTCAAGCCTTGGTTTCCTATAAGATGGTATCCCCTCCATTAATCAACCTCGGGTTTAGCTTCATCCGGGGTGAACATTAACAATGATGGTGATAACAATTGACGGTAGTTTGCTACGGGGATACGAATCAACATGAGAATGATGATAGTGATAGACTGATAAATTCATAAGGTTGAATGATGTGTTGATAATGGTTAGTAATGGGGATAACAATAACAGTCAGGTGCTTAGTGATGATTAGAAGTGATTGATGATGGTCATCAATGGTTTGATGGTTAATGATTAAACATGGTTTGGGATAATAGTCAACGACAATGATTTATGACTGTTCGGGATAATAGACATACTTGTAGTGATAGATTCATATGGTTGATGATGGTTCAGTATAGTGAGAAAAATGATCAACAATAGTAATTGATGATGGTTATTGATCCATCAGTTTGACCATGAATCGCTGGTGACTTACCATCAAGCAGATTGGAGGGTTGCTGCATCTACCATTACTCAGGATGCTTCTGAATGGTTGATGAATGACAATGGTGAAACATGAAGTTACAAATGATTAAGAATGGTGAACAACGAAGTTGATGATGACGTTCATGATGGTCAATAGGACGGTTGCTGATTGCCAGGAGCCTCTGGTAGTCCGAAGCCAGGCAAGCTCAAAATCACTGCATTTTTGAGCCAAGCCCAAAAGGGAAACCAGTTTTTTCTATGGTGGATTTTCCATTGCCAGGTCGGGGACTGGCAGAGGGTAAACACACAACCACACGGGCGTTTCTCAAAATTTAGGACCTCTAAATCATCCACGGTGCCCACGATGCCCACGAAAGATACACTGGAAGACACTGGAAGCGATTCATGACCCCCCCAAATTCCCCAGATCCAAGCAAGTACAGTCAACTGTAATCTTATTTATCTCAAGACCATCTCTCAACCATGGTGTACAACAGCAGATCTTCACAGTGACGGCATCCAATGTTGACCTTTGATCCAGGTTGGTACACGAGCAGCAGGGGAGTGGTAAATAGCCATAGTGAATAACCCTGCAAGCATAAAAGCTAGCTTCCAGCTCCGACAACTACACAACTGCGCTTGTTTACGGGTACTGTATAACTTGATATAATTTGTTATTACCTGTAGTTATAAGGTCAGGAATAAGTTCGGTAACCTTTTCGGCACCTCACTCCGCGTCAGGAACGCGAAGATGGCTTTTGAGATGGCAAGCCTCCAGGAGAGCAGCCCTGCTTGGTTTCGGTAGCACTACTGTACGTTAGCGCAAGGCTCTTCACAGACTTCACAGATGCTTTTTTGGCTCTACATGTGACCTTCCCGCCCTCCCAACCATGCACAGAAGCCATGCAAACATGTTGTGTCAAAGCACGTTGTCACTCTTTGGAACAAATATGAATGCCTTATTCCCATGTAAATGTTGGCGCCCCAAGTGCGAGCAACCCCCCTATTTTGAGAAACCGCTGTGCCATTCCATTGTTTAGCGCGCCCGGACAGATCGGTTCTAGATTAGACTATCACTGCCAAATTCGATTTGTATTTGATTTAATCAAGTTTGTATGTAACCAAAATTACCAAATAATAAATACTTAATTGCTCCAATTCAAGGAGCCAATGCCGCAACTCGCAACATATCAAACACTCGCAGTGCTTTGCGCGGCTGGTGCCGACTCTTTTCTTAGCAAAGATCCCCCAAATGATCGGCCCCATTGATGCCGGGAACTCTTCTAGCGTTTAGCCCATTGCAAACCATGCTTGTTAACCAATTTTTTTGAAAAGTGGGATGATTGTCTCCTTGTGCCGGTCTCTTGAGTTCAAAAATTAAGCAATTTCTATTTTCAATGGTCGTTCCTTATACTCTCGTGGAATTTCCAAAGTGATCATTCCCATAATCACAATGAGTAACCCGGAGAATCGGCTTGGCGTTGGACAATTGTTTTTGTCCAGATGTTGGGCACCCAACCTGCGTTCACCGGAGGTTTCCCACCCACTAGTGTTGAAACTGATCCCCATTTTCTGCCCATACATTCCACAATCAATATACATCCAGGTCAATGTGGTGTTTTGGGCATGGAGTGCCCGAGAATCAGACATCAGGCATTGTGTGAAGCGGTTGGCTTGCCAGCAATCTTTCGTTTTCTTTACATTCATTACTTTCACTGATGGATTTTTGCGTCCCTGGTGTGAAGTCGATGCAATGAATCTGAGTCAAGTTGGACTTGGACGTAAGCAGCTCAGTCATGACCAGGAGAAGACACAGCAGCTGATGTTTTTGAAAGACATGGAGAAGCAGAAGACTGCGCGATCGCAAATGGAGGACCGGTGAAGCCCGAACACCACAGGAACCCACGGGAATGGCTGTTGGAGTTGCTGGTGCCTTCATCTGGGATGATGCTCAAATTTGTGTGGAAAAGGGGTGCCAATTTTATGAGTTTCCAGATGTTTCTAGCTTACTTGCGTGAATCAGGACGGCAAAAGTATGCAAGGGTCGGGACGCTCTGCTTCTGTGAGCATCTTATCGTTCGATTTTCCAGCTTGTTAGATTCATGCCAGAGGTTGGTCGGCGGTGAGTTGATCTTTTTTTTTTTTACACATTTCTATCAGAAGGGAGTCGAGCATTTCCACCTTTAAATTTTGCCACTTCCTGTGTTCCATAAAGCTGATTCGCCGGCTTCTGCAAAACCAATAGAGCGGAATCAATTAACCTCACACTTGTGCATCATCAATCAAATCATTCAAAAAATGTTGATCCAAATTTATTGTTTGTTTCGATTAAAATTGATACATTCAATCTCCGGACCTGCCATGATTTTCCGGACTCTTGAGTCCTGAAACTCTCACAGCAACAAAAAAAGTGGAACACGTGGCGTGGAACCAGGTGAGAGTTAGAGCTTATCAGCTTACATAGATGGCTGTGGGTCAAAACCCTTAGTCCCCCTGGTTCCCCTATCATTAACCATTGTTTTCCCTATAGTTTGTTGGTTATTAACCACAAGTATTGGTTGGTTAATGTTGACCCACAACCAAATCCCAACTGGTTCCAACCTGGACGATCTCAACTGGTTCGTTGCTTAGATCGCGCCCCACCTGCCTGCAGCCATGGCTCGCAGAGATGCCAACAGGGTGACCTACCTGGTGATCCATCTCAGCCGCAAGATGGCCCCCCCCGATTGAATTAACCTGGGTTATACACGCTGGTAAACCAACCTGGTTGCGTGGAAAACTCGCCATGTATATCTGGTTTTCCTAAAAATAATGTTATTTTTAGCTTCCAGACTAGTTTACCAACGTGTAACTTGGATAACTGCCATTTATGGTACATACTGAGATGGCAGTAGAAATTCGTGCATAGGAAACACCATCTTTTCTGCCAGTAAGAACGACAACCGCCAGCAACGTCGCCTCCACGACCGCAGGAGCAAATGTCTGCGGTGCAAGCGGAGGAGTCGCGCAAGACCATTTCGCACATGGCGGAGCAGGAACGGCTGACAGCTCAACACAAAGCAGAGGTTGAGAACAGTTTGCAAGGCGAGGGGTCACCTGGCCATCCCCGTTCGCACTGGAAGTCGTGTCCTGCAGAGCGGTGAAGGATGATGGGACATGAACATTATCGAAGTGCGGCGAACTCGGCATTTTACGTTTTTAGTTTTCTTGTAGCATGATTTTGTTTGATTAGTCAACCAATTTCACATAGCACCCAAAAAAGCACCACTATGTGATGACAGTGGACTACGAACACCAGAGACAGCAACAGAAGCTACCACCAAATCTTGCGATCGAGACATTGGTGGCTTCATATGTAACGTATGATGATACTATCGATATCTTTAGATGCCATATACACTTTGGATCTGTCTGGTGGTTTTGATACATTTTTTCTCTTTCCAGAAGATTTGGGATGCTGTAATGTATATTTATATATTTCCATTGAATTGTCAAATATTTTTCGGAGTCGAAGGCACCAAGTAGTATATACCTACTATTTCCTATTTCATCCAGGATGACTGACGTCATCAACTCATGCTTTCTGTTGAGGGTCCCGTAGGGTGGCTCAACGTCAGAACTGCAGTCCAGTTGCCAGGTCGAAAGCTGGAACTGCAGAAGGAACGACAGCGAAGCTGTCGTGGCCGTGTCGTTGCGACGTTTTGGGCTTTGCGATTGGTGGGATAGGAAAATAGTAGGTGGTCTTGTTGTTGCATTTGAGAGCTGATTGTGCTTGTTGCTCTGAACTGGTTCTTGTTGTGTTTGTTGTAGTGGTCTTTTTCATTGTTGTCTAGAATGATTTTTGATGTGAGCTTGGGAGCGTCTGAGTGATTGATATGACAGCCATTGGAAGTACCCCATCGGAGACTCTGCAGGGGTTGTGAAGGTCCGTGGAATTTGCGTCATGGGCTTGGAACGATTCACCAAACATCATGATCATGTATTATTCTTCCAGGATAATTGTTGAAGAATCCATGATCATCATTTGTGATCTTTTCATGATACTTGTTGATCATGGTCCAGGATTGATGATTGGTTTTTGCTGCTCTATCCAGGCCTTTGTTATTGAGATGGGGCTGCCTGAAACTGGTGGTACTGTGCGAGAATCATCCAGAAGTCTTTCGTCAGTTTGCATCACGAAACCACCAAACAAGAATATGTTAGGCATGATATTGTTGCAATGTATTTATAGTGGTAGTCTATTTGGGTGTCTCTTTATCGCTTTTCATGCCTTTTAATTTCCAAATTCAAATTCACGATTCTGAGACATGGGCCAGACATGGGCCACGATTTGTTTAAGATTCAACATTCTTAGCCTCAAGCGCCACTACGCATCGCAATGGGGGCCCTCCATTTGGTTCAGGACATCACTGACTACCAGCTGAAGAGAGAGCAGGAGCAGTTTATGCAGCATGAGGTGCTGCGTGAATGACTGGAGTGACTGGGTCATGTCCACCATCAACATGGGGTTAAAACCAACAGGAGGTCCACTTCAATGCGGGTGGATGATTTAAGTTCATGGTCGTTGATGATGGCTAGCAACAATCATAGTCGCTAGAAATGGTTTGGAGTTAGGGTCCCACCAACTAATCGCTGTTGATGATGGCTAATGAGAGATCCAGATATCTCAGATGTCAATAGCCACCCATTTTGGATGGTAACCTGCCAGCTACTAAGCTGGTAGACTAGTGGTCGTGTGTTAATATGGATCTACCAGTGCAAAGAGGATTGCAGCCGATACAGTAACTATCGTAATCTGATGAGATGTTGGGGAAAATGCGGGTATGCAGGAAATGAATGGAAATAACTGGTAATGGTCCCTTAGTGTTGGTTGTGATCCTCGGTTTAAAAGCGCCTTTCAACTACCATCACCAACAGATATCATGATTTTCTTTGCTGCTGGGGCTTCAATCCAAATCTGATGAAGCCATGGAAATCTGGATATATCCATCCTATCTACCAAATCCTCTGCACATACCTGGCTGTGGGTCAAAACCCTTAGTCCCCCTGGTTCCCCTATCATAAACTATTGTTTTCCCTATAGTTTGTTGGTTATTATCCACCATTATTGGTTGGTTGATATTGACCCATAGCCACCTCTAGTCCTTGATGTGCATCACCAGTTACTGGGGCATGGCTCCACCCTAGTGAACCCCTGCCCTGCACTTGACCAACCTGGTAAACCAAACATCCAACGAATATACCGCCTATATTTAAATGTACAAAGTCCCATCATGGGAACCAATAGATAATTTGATATAATTTGATAAAGAACACATATCCCAATTTTATATCCCAATGGATTATCGGATATACCAAAAAACCCAAAATGATATGTACCAAATATCCAACAAACATACCAATGTACAAATATATATCTCATAATACCAGATATACCTATAGATATATATCATATATAATATACCTACCTATTAGTGCCTGATCTCCAATCTCTCCCAGGATTTCCTCTCACCGCCAGGCCATCCGCTTGCGCAACGAGAAGGCGCTGGAGGAAGCGCGGCGCGACACCATCCGCGCCCGGGGGCAGCAGGACCTGGAAACCGCCAAGGTGCGGCCTACGGTGCACCACCGGGGAGCGCCTGGAGGTCGGCTGGAAATGGTGGGTTTATAGGGTGAAATGCTGGGCTTATAGGAATGATAACCTAGTTTCAATCCATAGTTTATATCTGCAAATGGTGGATATGAGTGGTTATGAACCATAGTTTATAGGGTTTTTAGATGGTTTATATCTATAAATGGTGGATATAAGGGTTGTTGACCATAGTTTGCAGGGGTCCACCTTGTTGTAAGTGGTTTATAAGCACTAGTATTGGTTAATGATAGAGGAAATCACTGGGGGTTATGAGTCATAAGTGGTTGATGACCACTAAGAATGGTTAGGAACAGGGGATATGAATCATTGATAGGGGATAATATCTATTAATGATAGGCTTCATTAACCAAGTTATAAGTTGTTTTTAATCACTAATAATGGTTAGTGATACGGGAGAAGCACCAACAAGAATGGTGAAACAACTTCTAGTCCTGGTGGTCTCTTCCATTTGTATCCATGAATGTTGTAAATGGTGATTGTAGTGGTTTATAATAAGAGGTAATAAGCAAGAACTATAGAGAATGTACTAAGTACATGGGTGTTTGTCAGGCCATAGGGGATGCCCAAAATGTTGGATATATTACTTAACTGCTTAAGATAATGCATGATTTGGGAGTACCCCTATTTTAAAAAAACACCTTATTTCATCAACTTTACCATCAGTAAACCATTAACTAACCATCAATCAACCATCCACAAACCGTCAAATAGTCATGCATTTACCATCAAACGTGTGGAACATGACCATCAATGATTGATGGATTATGGATGTTGATGGTTCATAATGAGCTGTTAGAAATGGTAGCGATGGTTCCCCCAGCCATAATGGTTGATGACTTTGGGGGCCGGTGCAGCCCAGCCTTGGCATGTTGAATCTCGAGCACCTGGCCGCAGCCGTTGGGCTGCAGCCGTTGGGGAGCCGCCAGCAACATGACCTGCAACGCCTTGGCCGTTGGGTATGATGGATGCGTTGAAAACATATAAACATCTCATGACATCTCTGATCACCTTAAGATGATACGAGATGATTCCAGGCACATCAAAGCAAAGACAACAGCAAGAAGCAAAACTGTTCCTCTACTTCCCAGCATTAACAGCAGCATGAGCTACGAGTCGATCTGAGTTGGTGTGTTCAGCTTGATGAGTAGCTCTAGATGCTGCATGTGAAGGTAACTTTGCCAAGTGGTTGGAGTGAATGCATTTCACTTCCCCAAGCTTCTACGGTGCCTGATCTAAGGCTTCTGACCCAAAAGGCTTTCAAGCGAGGATTCTTGAGGCTCGTCACTGCTGAGGGACATGTCCTGACAGCAGAATCTCTGGAAGCTGCAGGGATTCAAGATGGAGACGAGCTGCTGGCTGTTTCATTGGAAGCAAAGATCTCTGCAACGGGCTTTGCCTTTGCGTTATGGAGCCGCGGTGGTGACAGGATTGTCACATGGGGCAGTGCGGATGCGGGTGGTGATAGCTCCCAAGTCCAAGATCAGCTCAAGAACGTACAGCAGATCGAGGCAACGGAACGTGCTTTTGCAGCGATCCTTGCAGATGGATCTGTTGTGACGTGGGGTGATCCCTTGTCAGGCGGAGATAGCTCTGCAGTACAAGGCAAGCTGAGGAATGTACGGCAGATACAGGGCAGCTTGGGCGCCTTCGCTGCCATCTTGGTGGATGGTTCAGTTGTCACTTGGGGCAATCCTGGTCAGGGTGGACAAAGCTTGGATGTTCAAAATCAACTCACACATGTCTGTCAGATTGGGGCGACGCTATGTGCCTTTGCCGCCATTCTTGAAGATGGATCCATTGTCACCTGGGGTGATCCAAGTGCTGGTGGAGACTGTACTGAGGTTTGCGAGAAGCTAAGGAATGTGCAGCGAATTCATGCCACAGAATTTGCATTTGCTGCCATTCTGAAGGATGGATCGGTTGTGACCTGGGGCTATGCAGACTGCGGGGGTGACAGCTCCAAGGTCCAGGAACAACTGAGAGATGTCGTAGATCTCTACTCCACTAGGGTAGGTGCTTTCGCTGCCACCCTCGCAGATGGATCTGTGGTCACTTGGGGTTCTTCAGCTTGTGGCGGTGACAGCTCCCAGGTCCAAGATCGACTTCGAGGTCTACAGCAGATTAAGGGCACGGGCAAGGCATTTGCAGCTCTGCGAGATGGGTCTGTTGTCACATGGGGCGATCCACTTACTGGCGGCGATTGCTCTAGCGTCGATCTCAGGAATGTCAGAGAGCTTCAGGCCAATGTCGGTGCATTTGCCGCCATTTTGTCAGATGGATCGGTTGTCACATGGGGAGAGCCAGATTGTGGTGGTGATAGCTCTGCAGTCCAAGATCAGCTCAAGAACGTCCAGCAAATTCATGCCACAGATTCTGCCTTTGCTGCAGTTCTATCTGATGCATCCATTGTTACATGGGGAAGATCAACTTGTGGTGGCGACAGCTGCGGAATCGAAGATCAGCTCTCAAGCTTGTAGGCATTGTGGTCCACGCTTAGTGTGACCAAGATCAATTGCTTTCTCCCAAGTTCTCATTTACCCAGCGTTCAAGTTGAAAGTGGTGAACAACCACAGTATATCTTTGCCATTTCCTGGCTTTGGGTCTAGCAGCAACAAAGCTTATGCTGGTATTAATATTCTTATGCTGTTCAATTGATCATGTTTGAAGAATTGGGGGATGCAAATGGAAAAAGTGAACTGTATACAGATGATTAAACTAAACAGTTTAATCATTTGTTTACAGTTTCAGTTTGCTATTCGCGTCCTCCATTTCTTCTCCTTGCTAACATTGCAATTTCGTGTGTTTTCTTCCAGTGTGGGTTGTCCATACATCATGACACTTTTCAAAATTGGTTGTTTCCCTACTAAAATGATCATCTTATGGGTACATGGAGGCGGGGGGGGTGCACAAGCCAAGACTGGTGCCCTCCAATGTCTGCGGT
Organism: Symbiodinium kawagutii; assembly: GCA_009767595.1. NCBI lineage: Eukaryota > Dinophyceae > Suessiales > Symbiodiniaceae > Symbiodinium > Symbiodinium kawagutii. The sequence goes on from VSDK01024487.1 coordinate 618,798, forward strand.
CTGCTTGGTCAGAGTCACAAAGGATATACCGGTAGCTTCTTTGTCTAGCTACATTGGCTACCACTTGTTTTTGAAGTTGCTGCTGCTGCTGCTGCTGCTGATGATGATGATGATGATGATGATGATGTGCTGCTCTTGCTGCTGTTGCTGCTGATGCTTCTGCTGGTGGTGTTGTTGTTGGGACTTGATCCCGTGCGATGACTCAATGAAACTGCACCGTGGTCGTGAGTTGTTGCCAGAGCACACTTGTTGGTCGTTTGCCATTCTTGAGACGTCTGGGTGGAAAATGGTGGCTAATAATGCAAGCCTGCAATGCTTAATAGTGGTTGATAGCGGTCAATGAACCAATTTTATTTCACAAGTGGGTCCGTTGGTTATTAGCGACTGGTTATGCTTAATGATAGTCCATCATGCTCAATGCCTGTCATGTTGCTCGTGCAAATCAAGATGATCGCAACCCCCCAGTCCGGTATCAATATCAACCCCACTTGCAAAGTCGTCCACACCGCTATGGGGTCATGAGATGTCATGACCATCCTGACCATCCCCAAAGTGGGTTGAACGTCCCAGCAGGTTGGACTACCGGTGTCGGAGAGCCAGGGGTGCCAAGGGGCCCTCGTCATCTCGTCATCGCCGCAGGCCGCAGCATTGGCGGAAGCTGCTGGCAAAGCGCAGCAGGACCCACCATGGGAGGGGCATCCACAGTGGTACCACCGTGGGAGGAACCAAGCAGTTGGGATAGCAACAGCAACATGGTATAGCCAGGCTTTTTGATCTTGCTTGATCCTTGGGTGTACAAGTGAAGTATATAGGTATGGTCGTTTCTGAAGTCATATGGGTACCTCCAAATCATCCTTTGTATCACTCATTTAATGCCATTTTTAGGATTAAACCGACATAAACCAACCATTTTTCAGTCCTCAGAGGGCTGGGGAGTTCCATTTTTCCTGTCCCAAACTGTTTTCGCTTGGCAAACGCGTCGAGGAGCGGGACAACATCGACGTTCGGCTGCGCGAGTTTCGAGCACAGCAAGCAGAACGAAGAAAGACTGCGTTGGAGCCTGGCCGTGACGGAACCCCTGGGGATCACTCGAATCCAACTGGTTGGTGGGTTCTTCAAGTGGTGGTAGCATTGGTTGGTTCCACCATGGTTAGTATAATGGTTAGTATTAACCAACCAATCATGGGGGATTTCCACCAACAATAAGAGGGAAAACACTGGTTAATGATAGGGGAACCAGGGGTACGGGGTTTTGACCCACAGCCAAGTGGTGGTAGCATGTGGTACCCCCCAAGGTTCTTGCTAAAAATGGTTTGTAAAGGATTATTTGGGGGGTGGTAGTTGAAAATGGTTGGTTACAAGTCGTACTTTTTAGTGAAACATGGTTAATTTGTGGTCCCCTATTCTGAGAACTCCCCCAATAGCGGATTCAGGGGGACAAAGGGATACCAATGGCGAACTGGCCGCAAGGTTCGGATAATGATAGCAGCTCAACAAACGCGTGGGGTAAAACGGATGATGGATCACAGCCACCCGAATAAATCTTGGGTGGATGTCAAAATGTATGAATATACAGGGATCTCAACAAATAACAGCTTCTCACTGGGAGGTTCATATTCATATCGTTGTATACGTGCATATTAATCACACTTCTGCTTACAACTATGGCATTATAATATCTTGCGATAGAACCGGGGTAGAGCGTTGGATTCTACGAAGAACATGATGCATTGATTGTCATTCTTTGCATGATGAAGCTGGAACTTCAGCAACATTAACCACAATTTCGGTAAAATTACCCGTAATTGATGTTAATTAACCACAACTCATCACACTTGGATCCTCGTTTGCCATACCATAACCATCCATAACCAGTTTGTCGAAGCGGTTTCGACATGGCCCAGGAATCCATTGAAACCTTCTTCTCCAGCATGTCTGCTGGTGCCACAGCGCTGTATGAAGACCGGGGCAAAACCGCCACATTGATTGGAGGTTTGACTTTGTTGGCAGGTGGCGCCTTGGCAGAAAAATTACCCTTCGCTGGAGTTGAGTCAGTCGCCACTTTTTTTGGGCGGAACTTTGGCTTTTGCTGACCCAACTGTAGGTAAACCAACCTAGAAGCGCATCTTAAGCATTAGCCATCGACGCAATCATACATCATCAGCTGCTAGTAAGCACTTCCCGTTCATGGGGGCCATCGGCCCAGTGTATCTCTTGGATCGATAATCAGGTTTTCGATGCTTGGTAGCCTTCGCTCGCTTGTTGATTGTACCATCTCAGGGCTGCCTGTGAATGTGTCTATCATGCACGAAAAGGGGTTCCTTCAACAAATCATTGTTGTTATTGGATTATTGTTGGAGGAGCAAAAATGAATGACATAGTAATCATTATCGTGAAGGAACAACGAATTGTCAGCTATTGGATTATTGTTGAAGGAACAAATGAATATCATGTGAATAACGCAAAACTATGATTCATTGCTATTGCATTTTTACTTTCTATTGTGACGAGTTTAGCCTTCTGATTGCTGATTATTGTTGTATATGGCGGGCGGGCAGTTTGGACCGCACGGGTGTTGCCTTATGGGAAATAATTTCAGATTCCAGCCGTGCCTTTTCTTTTCATTTTATTGAGAAACATCAAGCAGTGACAAGGCTGCTCGCAAGACACACCATTACTGCTGACCATGCTTTGTCAAACCAACATCACACCAGCCAACATGATTCCCGCTCGGTAAGGTGAATCATTTGGTATATTTTGGTCAATCAATCCTGACATTTACTAACATAATGATGAACCACTCGTTGAATTCCCAAGTACCACAGGATTTCAATGTGGTGAAGCAATCCGCGTGACCATCTCCCATCAACCTTCCTAGTTGTTCGTCACGGCTGAGGTGTCTACGGTGCCCGTGCCACCACGCGAGTCCTTGCGCGGGTGCTGGAACGTCAATTGAGTCGGCCGCCCCTGGTGCGCGAGACGTCCAGGCTGCTGGGAGCTGTGTGGGAAGCGTTCTGAGTTCAAGCCATTGGTGGATAGCAGGGGATAGGAACCACGAAAATTGGGATTTTTTTCTGAGAAAATGGCGAGCTGGGGCACCGACACCAACCACCAGCCAGGGGTAGTAGTGAACCAATCCCAGGTGTTGGATGAACTGCGCAGGGTCATTTGGGGTTCTAGGTTTGGGGCCACCTACAGCGCTGCAAAGGTTCTCCCAGCTGATCTGTGCCGTAGTCAGCCTCCCCACAGGCCCAATGTTGGAAGGTAAGGCACCAGCTGTTTGTGTGGGGTGAATGGATCTGCTACGGATGACACGTGTTGCTAATAATTAGTTGATACTGGCAAGGACAATGGGCACTGATAGAGGATACAACTTGTTGCGCATCATTCCAGATTGATCTATGATTGGTGGACGTGTTCCAATGACCCTTGTTTAAACGGATTCTTACCCCAGGAAAAATGGTCACTTTTTAGGCCAGCCTGAAGCCATAGACTTAGCATGCTGTAGCATCCTGGAATGCAGACAATGTCCACAAACAGTTCGTGATTGGGGTGTAGCCAGTCCAGTGAAACAATTGTGATATACGCGAGAACGAAGCGAAGATGGCTCACTCAAGCAGTACAAGAACAATACAACAACTTGTTGATTACAGTTGGTTCAAATAATCATTAATTACTCATCATCAAGGATTCTCAAAAATGTTTGCAAGCGTCATTAGTCCCCCCTCAAGCAGCCTTGCCAATCCTTATTGAACCAGCACCAACCTATCAACTATTGTGCATAACACTTGAGCCACGCTGAAAACCTCCCCCCGCGTAAGCTGAAACAACGGTCGCGTAAGCTCTGCCCAAGCTTTGGCGTAAGCCAGGACACCCCTGCGTAAGCTGAAACCGCGGTCGCGTAAGCGCCGCGTAAGCTTTCGCGTAAGGCAGTTCTTACGAAATAATGGAATCCATCCAGGTTTTCAGCATGGCTCACTTGTCATTCATTCC
>VSDK01024487.1:622800-636631 GCA_009767595.1 Symbiodinium kawagutii
TCCTGCTTGTAATCAGCATCAACCTTTTCATCCATTATTCACCGATTAACAGTCCATTATTGTCCAGAGTTCACCATTGTGAATCGAGAATAATCCATTCGTATCCATTTGTAACCACAGTTCAACTATCACCAGTCACTGTTAAGCAATCAACAAACCATCACGAACGATTAATACATGTTGTTGTCCACAGTAATCATCGCATACTTAACCGTAAAGTCCAGACAAACAAATCATTATCATGGTAATCAACCGGCTTATCAAACAGCTTTATCGCCAGAAATCATGGCTTCACTATTATTTTCAGACCGCGAAGTTGTTTGTTCACCACCATAAGTTATAGCTAAGCACCCAATGACTTAAGCCTTGCAACCACCAGCTGGTTGTTCATGGTTCATAAGCGAGTTGTTAACCATATCAACCATCGTTAACCATAAATCAGCTTCCAATTGTCCATAGTAATTGTCCAATACAATCATTCAACATCCTGTTAATGAACTCTGAAGTAACCATTAACTCTGAAGTAAGCCTATTAATTAACCATTCACCAACTTTCTATTAACCAATTAACTCTGAAGTAACCATTAACCAACTTTTTATAAACCAAGTATGAAGTAACCAATTAACCACTAACCCTAATTCACCACCAACCACTATGAAGTAACCCTTAAATCAACTACTAACCATTAATCAACCTTGAATGAACCTCGTTGAGCGCTGCTTAGCTCACAGTCCCGCCGCTGGGAGGTGGTCATGGCGCCCTCAGCTATCGCTGATGCCCAAGAAAACGGCCAGCTCCTTGTTCGAGTCCATCGTGCTGGAACCTTGGAGCGAGGTGAACGGTGAGATGGATGGTTACAATGGTTATAGTGGGTATATATGGCTATATATGGTTATGATGGGTATATATTGCTATATATGGCTATATATGGCTATATATGGTTATATATGGATATACATGGTTATATATGGTTATGATGATTATAATGGTCATGATGATTAGAATGGTTACAGTGGTTATGATGGTTACAGTAGCTGAAATAAGATGATTTGATATGATCTAATGGTCATTTATGATGATTATGGTTCATGATTGTTTGTGCTTCTCAAAATAGGGGACCCCAAAATGCTTGGTTTAGCAACGATAGGTGTAGTTCATGTGAAATAGCAAGTCTTATTCCACGGTTGACAATGGTTGTTAATGATGTTGTGAAGTGATTGGTGAGAGACTATAGTGCACAATGATGGCACATGATACTGGTTTCGAATGGTTGATAGTGGTCAAATCGATAGAAACAGAAACAGTACATACGATCATTCACATGGTGGTTTCTCAAAAAAGGGGTACCCCCAAAACATCTATTGTCACTCATTTATAGTAACGAAACACCCACATATATCGATGTACACACATATAAACATGGTGAATACAGACTCCTGATGGTGAATGGCCTTGGTTAATCAACACATATGCTTGGCCTGACAATGAAACATCCGACATCGTTGGGACTGGTCCACCGGGTGATGCGCTAGGAAGAAACCTTAGCAGAACGGCTACAGTGGTCGACCAACGCCTTGCTGAATGCGCAGCAGAATGGCACCCCCTTCAGACATCTGCTCTTGCATGGCCCACCGGGCACAGGAAGCGGCGGGGGAAGTGGAGGGGAAGGCTGGAAGCCGAAGGCTTTCAGCGGCTTGGGCTGGGTGGCATTTGGAACCATGGCTTGCTATGAATGACTTTTGAGCATTACTTGTACCTCGTGAGTACATTGAAATAATTGTTGTACATAGATTTGTTTATTGTTAACATTGTTGTTGTCATTGTAGTTATTATTAGTGGTGTTAATTAACATTGATATTTCCATTATTCTTACGATCATTATTATACTTACATGTATGATCAGTTATGCACACACATAGATACGTACATAGATCGACAAAAGTCAGCGACTACAAACCATGCGTTGTAGTTGCATAACTTGGTTGAAAGAGCGCATCATTTTTTGTGTTTGGCTTGGTTTGTTTCGCTGGTGTTGTGTCCCCCTTTTATCAAGACACCGGAAAGGGGGTGTTTCCGCTCAACTTGTGCAATCTCCAGTCATTGCTCCACCCAGTGAGAGATGTGTTTGTTGCTGGTTTCCCTAACGATTCTACGATTGTAAGATCTTGTGAAACCCAACAGGCACCATGTATCCGGCACAGTGGGGCTCCATGTCGCTGGCGGCACCACAGAGTCAGCAAACATTGATTTGTATTGATTTGTTGTTTTCTAAGCCACCTGAGTATGGTTATATCTACCTGCTGGATAGTCACCAAAACGTGAACTGAGCTTCCCCCATTTCATCAAGCATAATCGACCATGACCAGGCATTGAACGAACCATAACATGGTGAACTGACCCAAGTTAACATAATTGATGATTCCTGGTTCTCCCAGGCATCAGCACCTAGCTACATCCCGGGGGACCTCAGCCCTTGGGGGCACTGCGGCTGTATCTTGCAGGCAAGACCTTGTTCGCTCGGACCCTGGCGCGGCAGTCGGGCTTGGACTACGCCGTGATGTCGGGCGGCGACCTGGGACCGCTGGGGAAGGACGGGCCCCACGAGCTGCACAAGCTCTTCGAATGGGCGCAGAGATCCAGGCGCGGCGCGGCGCGGCTCTCCGCGAGCGGATCGGTGTGGGGTGATCGTTGCGAAGGTTTTGACTGCGGATCAGTGGTTGTTGTTATAGTTAGTTAGAATTGATTTGTAGTTAGAAGTGATTCTTATCGTTATAAGCAATTGGTGTATTTTTGTAGTCTGAATTGGAGTATAGCAATTGGTTTATTAGTTTGAGTGATTGTTATCAATGGTAAATCGTGGTGGGAATCATCATATAAATAGCCATAATTGGTTTAGTAGCTCTAACTGTAGTTATAAGCAATCGGTTTATTATTTTAGTGGTTTATTATAGCAATTTGTTTATTGTCATAATGGGGTGATGGTTATAACCATTGCTGTAATACTCATTACTAATAGTATAATAAACGTTTATGATAAACTGTGAGTAGTAAAACAGTGGTTATTATACTTTTGCAATGAGCAGGTAATCACTAATGATGATGGTTAAGTTTGCTATATACGGACGCAAAACATGCTTTAGCAAAAATTGGGCTCATCATTTCTGGACCCTACTACTGGATGGTACTGGTTCAGGTGTACGTAGCACATTGTCTTCAGCAAATTCAGCACTCATTTGAACAAGCTCTGACCGTTCTTGCTTCATGGTGCTTCCGGCTCCGTGGTTTGTATTGTTTGATTGCTTATTTGTTGCGAACATTGCTATAATTTTATGCCATTACTGCTTTTGTACTGTAATTCTATATTGCTACAATCTTTACTGGCATCATATTGCTATTTTATCTTGCTATTGTTGTTGCTATCTCACGATTATATCACAAGAAACATATGACTTGTAGGTTATTGCTAGATGGGTTTGTTCTGTGCCCATATAGCCGGTTGGTTCCCTTATGAATGATGATCATTTGGGGCTGGTTGCGCGGAGGGACCTCCATTTATGGATACACCAAGATTATGTTGTTGTTGTTGTTGCTGCTTCTGTTGCTGCTGTTGTTGTTGTTGTTGTTGTTGCTATTCGTTGCTCCTGTTGTTGCTGTATTGCTATATATTATTGCTACTGGTACTAGTTGCACTATGTTGAGTAGCACTAAGGGGCAATCACTAGTAGCAGTAACTGTAACTACCAGCAATGACTAAGAATACGGCAAGACTCCATGGTTTGCCCGGATGCTCAAGACCTGAAGTTAGCCTTGTCAACTGTTCAAAACCCTGTGCAGGCCCGTTGTTTTCAAACTCTGAGAATCACGAAGCCCTAAGCCCTAAACCCTAAAACCCTAAACCCTAAACCCTAAAACCCTAAACCCTAAAATGTGAAAAGTAGCACCTACATCCTGTAGGGTACATCTAGTCGAGCTCCAAGCAATAATTCTCGTTTCTTTAGCTTCGAACTTCCCCTTCTTGAATCCTTAGCTCTTCAAACCTTAAACTCGTATCGTTTAAGCTTTGCTGTGTAGAAGCCCTTTTAAAGAGCTTAAAGCTGAGCCATCTTTGAAAATTGGAATCCTTCCAATTTTGAAGATCCACGAGAATGTTGTGAGCTGATATGAAGAGGAGACCTTATAACAAGGTATGGTGAAGCAGAATCTGCAGTCAAATCCAATTTCCTTTGCAGTTTGTTTATTCAAACTCGACTTTGACACATTATAGTCTCGTGCACGTCTGTTTCAACGAATTTTGGAGAAAATCAAGTGTGAACTTGATTGGAAATCAAATCTGTGTCCAGGTTTGAATTCCTAAGTCAGTCTAGCTCTTTTTGCACTCAGAATCATCCTTAGTTTTGGTCTCGCGGTGCATCCGTTGGTCCTAACCTAAAACCCTTAATTGGCAACAAGTTGTACCAACTTGTAGCAGATAAGCCGTTTTGACTTGAGTTGCCACAGCTTTCAGTCATGTATCAAAGCCGATTTTTTAGTTGCCACCGCATCATTTCTCCGCAGCCATTTTTCATGACTCTTCCCAACGCGATCCAAAAGGGAAAGTGGGCTTTAGCCCCACCAAAGATACGTTGGCAGACAACATTGAACAAGTGGTGTTGTCATCTTGGTATCTTTCTCTTGATTTTTAGCATCGGTTTTGTCAGCTGCTTTACATTCCTCATCATGGCATCAGATGGGATGGAGGATGACTCTCCGTCTTTGATCGAGTGTGACTCGGACGGATTTTCCCTTGCGAGCCGTGATGCATACCAGAATGTGGGTGAGCAGGATGGAGCTGTGACCCAGGATGAAGCTATGACCCAGGAAGCTACACCTGGAGACGGGATCAGCACGGAACTGGTGTTGGGATTGTTGGATTTGGGTAGAACCCTTGAACAGGTATCAAGGGAGCCATTGGCCGATCCACTGGCTACCAGCACTACGACGTTTGATGCCACGACTGGACTTGTTCGACTACCCAATCTACCTAGCCCAGGATACACTGATTCTCAGGCGACGACACCAGTTGCCGAAGCTGCTGACCCCAACCAAGCGATTCCAAGTAAGGTCACTTCAGGAGAAAGCACCTTGTATAAAGCCATCGAGTTTCTTCGCATGCTATGTGCGAGGTTGGCATTTTGGCCAACATGCAATGAGTCGGAGCTACCAGATGCGAGCTTTAGCTGACTTGCATTGACCATTCTCCGAATGACGTTCCGAATGAAGTTCCAAATCGAGTCGAAGAGTTTTGCATTTGCATGGACCACGATTTGAGCAGACATGCAGTTAGTTCCATTGATTTCTTTCCCAGAGGTCATGTCCAGGTATGATTGTCCCGAGCTTCAGCCATCGAATCTTGATGCATATCTTGAATCATAGCAGTTTGAATTTAGCATTCTTCTTCAGTGAAACTCACCCTGACACCTGGCAGCGACGCGGGAGAACCACAGCGTTCCGAACCTCAGTCAGTCAATTCGCGAATCTCAAAGTTTTCCATCATGTGGTCACAAATTCATTTTTCTTTCGAATCTTTGAAGCAGTCGACACGTCCATTGAGCAATCATTCTGTGAATCAGTTGCAGTTGAAGTCAACTTGAGTCAGCAGTGTATATTTCTTTTATTATATAAATATTTTCGGATATGAATAATTTTTATAAGATATAAATATCTTCGAAGTTCTCAAGCTCTCGAACTATTTCTTGAACCTCGAAAGGGGGTGTGAAAAGTAGCGCCTACATCCTGTAGGGTACATCTAGTCGAGCTCCAAGCAATAATTCTCGTTTCTTTAGCTCCGAACTTCCCCTTCTTGAATCCTTAGCTCTTCAAACCTTAAACTCGTATCGTTTAAGCTTTGCTGTGTAGAAGCCCTTTTAAAGAGCTTAAAGCTGAGCCATCTTTGAAAATTGGAATCCTTCCAATTTTGAAGATCCGCGAGAATGTTGTGAGCTGATATGAAGAGGAGACCTTATAACAAGGTATGGTGAAGCAGAATCTGCAGTCAAATCCAATTTCCTTTGCAGTTTGTTTATTCAAACTCGACTTTGAGACATCATAGTCTCGTGCACGTGTGTTTCAACGAATTTTGGAGGAAGTGTACAGTTGAAGCCGTGTGACGTGCTGTGGCTCAAGGCCCGACTGCTGAAGGAGTCAACTGAGTGAAAGAGAGAAAAGGAAAGAATCATTAAAGGAATTCTATAAATAATATAAAATATATTTTAAGAACATAGTGATCTTTTAGAACCTCCCTTTCACCTCTCCTGGTGTACTTTTAGGTGACCACGTGGTTTGTGATTTCCGCATACAACCCATTAAAACCCTAAAACCCTAAACCCTAAAACCTAAACCCTAAAACCCTAAATCACTGCATAAAGCCAGTGTTTCTCACTGATTGTTCGAGCAATGTTCAATTGATAGGAACAGCCGTGGTTTACCTTCGGGCAAACCACGGCGTCTGCGCGTAAGAATAGCAGAAACTAGAATAGCTATAACAGCACAATCATAGTCAATGCCAAACTATCATAGTAACATGTCGATATGGCTTTTATTTCAACATATTCATATTGTCATTGGAGCAGCGCTATCCTTTATTACAGCAATTATAGTCACTGCTACGACTGTATCACTGCATCATGGTGGGCCCATTGTCGCAGTTCGGGTTGGAACCCCCTACAACTGGTAGTTAACCCCAGTTAAGTTAGTTGCAAGCCAACCAGAACAAATGGAAAAGGGGGGCCCAGATTGTTACAATTCATCTTTAGTTAAGTTTGTTATAAACCACCCTTAGTTTGCTGTGAACCCTGGAACTGTTAGTGAACCCCTGTAAGTGGTAGTCAGCCCCAGTTAAGTTAGTTGTAAGCCAAGTAAACCCCTATAATATGACCGATAGTTAACCCTAGTTGAGGTAGATGATCCAACCGTTCTCAGTGGTTCGATGCCCGCCTTCCATGAATCTATGCATTTCTTGGTAAATCCTCACCAACTTATGACCAACCAACCATATATCTGGCTGCAGTTTCCCCAACTTGGTTCTTTGCCCCGCGAAAAAAAACTGGCAATTGCTAAAACCGATAACCTTCATAGCTGGCACTTAACCCCTGAAATCAACCGTCTGGTTGAGTCAACCTGCCCTTACAATCATGGTACTTAACTATACTTAACCCCTAGGGTCATGGTACTTAACCTCCATGGTCTGCCCCTACGGCAGTGAACCCGTTGCGGTCCCCCGGCTGCGAGGCGGGGCTTGGTCCTCTTCATCGACGAGGCGGATTCCTTCCTGCGCCGAGGCCGTGGGGGCCACGCATCGATGAGCGAAGATGCCCGGAACGTGGCTGGGCCGTGCGGGGCCCGCGGCGTGTGGTGAGAACGGTAGGAAGCTGCAGCCCATGGGATGGGGGTTAAGGGGTCGTTATAACGGGTTAAACTATCTTCGAGGTTAGTTCTGGGTTAAAACCATTAATAATGGTGAATTGACTATAGTTATATAACCCCTCATGATAGTTAGTGATAGGGGATGATCAACAACAAACTTATAGTCGATGTACTGCTGGTTAGTTATGAGTTGGTTGAAATTTACCAGCCTGAAAAGAATGGATTTATACAGGGCGGGCCTTCAGCCACGTAGAACTTAATTGTCAATTATAGTGTGTTATAAGCAATCTTACAGGTGAGCCCCCAAGCACTTATAAGTGACCAGTTGATGGTGAAAACCGGTACCCGAAAGAAATGATTCATACAAGGTGGGCCGGCTTTTGCATTTATAGCTTGACTAGGGCTAATTATCCATTGCCGGGGGTCAGTAACAAACTTACTGTATAACTGCTACCATGGGCCAACATTGTAGATTCTCCCAAAAAAATTAGGCTGGAGGTGAACGGTGAACAGCAATTATCTACGATTACATCAACCATCCAGTGGAATCACATCATCGTTCTGGCGCTACTCATCTTTCGGACACTACTCATGTCATTGCGAATAAGCCATCTATTTGAGCCCCCTTCAGGACTTCCATCGGGATTGGTTAGCTGGTATGTCAATGTGTCTGTGTAGCTGTACCTGCCTGATTGTCGCTGACCAGTGGGTGAACTACTCAGATGCCAGGCAGAAGTCCATCTCAAACCAATCTGTGGGGTTACCGGTGCCCACCTTCCATTATCTTCAATTGAATACTAGTGTATTGCTTTCCGCCCCTTTCGTACACCATTCAAGGACAACTTGCTTCATGTTTTGGTGATACCCCATCAGCTTGAAGACCATGACCATGCTGGGGGTGCCAGGAGGTTAGCCCACCAAATCTCAGCTTTTACTCGAGGTTGCTAAGGGCTAGTGGTGTGGTTGCTACTGATCAATCAGCTGGGTGCCATGCTGCAAACCGTTTGGCCATCAGATTCTGACAGTCGATTGCTGGTTGGTTTTCATTTCGTGGCGCAAAATTTCGCAGCAATGCTTGAGCATCTGGTGATGAAACCATATCATCAGTTAAAACCTCATGATTCAGATGATTTGAAGCTTGTTATCAGATGCTTCGTTCATTCTCGCCTTAGCTCAGATAGTTCATCTTAGCCAAGGGGACCACCTCCGCGACGTTTCGCCGGGGCAGGGTTTGGTTCGCAACGCCTTAGGCGCTGTCGGTGTTTTTGCACCACACGGGCACCGAGAACAAAAACGTGGCCGTGATCCTGGCCACCAACGTGCCCTCGGTGTTGGATCGTGCGGTGCTGGACCGCATCGATGAGTCCTTCGAGTTTCCCAGGCGGCCGCTGTTCAACACGTGTGGGACACGAGTGTGGGACACGAGTGTGGGACACGGTGATGGCAAGGGGCGGACCTCCCACTTCAGCGATCCAATTTTCTGAATTTCGTCCAAGGTAAGGTAGTCGAATGAATCTAATCCATCACAGCTCAGATCTATTTGATTCTATTTTTTTTGTGCTGTCTTTTGTCTCTTTGTCCAACTGTAAATCAAAGAAATTGCTGCGCTCACAGAATGCCAAAGTGACATGGTGAATGTCGGGGTCCACGCATCCCAGCTGGTTACATGATCCCCAGAATCCCCTGATTCTTTTGGTGATATTCCATGCTTCGAAAAAGATGATGGGAACAAAGTGCGGGGAAAAACCAAGAAGATGTGCAGGGAACATTGGGAACATGGTGACCATCATCAGGCAATCGTGGGAATCGCAGCAACGACTGGGTCTTACGGGGGCTTCAGAAGCTGCAGCTCTTGGATTTGGTGCGCACTGACCAATCCACAGGAGGTTTCCGATCCAGTATAGTGTAACTTCACAATCGGATACTAACAGCCATTCACATTCAGCAATGGGTAGTACAAGCAGCCAATACAGTCTATTCGCATACATGAGTTATACATTAGCATTTATTAGCAGATCTATGTCATAGCAACGTCATACGATCCACTGATCAGCCTTCCGCTTAGTGGCGCACCAGGCCTGCCAAGGAGCAGCGGCTGCAGATGCTGAAACTTTTCATGGAGCGATATCTCTATGGAAAGATCCTGGGCTGCGCATGGCGGTGCGAAGTGGCGACCATCGTCCAAGCTTCGGGGTGGCGATGATACCTGGTCACTGGATCTAGAGCCCTGGAGTATCTGGATATTCCAAGCAGTAGCTGTGGTAATACCGTGATATACCAAGCAGTGAATCTAGCTGTGATAGATATACAAGCCAAACTGGCAGGCAAAATATTCACAGTTTGTGTTTGGAAATCTTGATGCTCCGCGTTAACACACTGGTCCACTGGTCATGTTTTTACAGGGGCGTACCCCAAAATGGTTTCGTTCTCTGTCGAAGATACATGCCATATGTTCTTGGAGTTTGATCTCCAAGCCAACCAATTTTTGGGGTTTGTGAATCACACCAAGTAATTGGCATACTATAGTTTGCATAGCTGGCCATTCGGATCAACAACTTTTTGCCGTTTTGCGATGGACTGGCGCTGGAGTGATGGCTGAAACCTTCTTTTCATCAGGATTTCAGCTACAGAGAGTATGAACTAGCCATGAATTTCAACCATGATTCACCAGAATTAAGCAACTTGAGTTCAATTGTGAGTATGAGCTATTAGAACTATCGAATTGTCAATCTGTTCTTTCATTTCCAGTGCAGCCGAAGCCACGAGAATTCCGTCCCGCTTCCGGGAGATTCAAGCAGCACCGGGACACAGACGATCTGCTAACTGTCGACCACTTGAGGGCCGGCAACAATCACTGGGGGTTAGAACCAACAGAAAGTTGCCAAGCTTGGCCCCGGATTTCCATGATATTGTTCTGCTTAATTACTTCTTTTTTGAAATCTGCATAGTCACATTTGCTTTGAAGGGGTATCTCATCCATGGCCAATGGAAGCTGCTGGATTACGCAACCAAGTCACAACTTTTCAAACAGGGAAGTTGCGGGGCTGCACCATTTTAGAAGGCGCCTTAATCACATAGAAAGTTCGGATGAACACACATAGAAAGTTCGGATGAACAGCAGTTTCGCAAGGCAAGAGTCAATTTGATCACATCAAAACAAATGGTATAAGGGTTGAAGCATTGAAGCATGAACTTGAGCATGTTTAACGAACTTGTTTGTCTTTGATCATCAGGCTCTGTGACAATTCAGTGACCCCGTGTCATGAACACTGAGATCATATCCGGGATGTGGCAAGGCATATTGAAGAATGCTGTGCTGCGACCACAAGCGTCATCATTGTCATCAGTCTCGTTAATCATCATTAAACCATCACCAGCCACTACAATTAGCCAATTTTGAGCCATTCTCATGATTCACCATTCTAAAGCCATTCTTAAGCCATGACCAACCAGGATTAAAAGCCATCATTGAACCATCACCAACCACTATGATTATCCATTTCTGAGCCATTCTCATGATTCAGCATTCCAAAGCCATCTTTTTGCCATGACTAACCATGGTTAAGAGTCATCCTGGAACCAGCATGAAAGCGTGGACTCAGGGGCGGAAAAACCATGATCGAAGTAGATCCAGCCTTGGACGAGAAGTTTTTGCAGGACGGGAACCTCCGCGGCAGACGTGTCAGGGTTTGGATGTCCCCTGGGCAGCAATGGTTGCGCAATATGAGGGTTGTCCATTTTTAATGGTGGTACATGCTGGTACCCCTTATCCAACCAGCCGAACCAACAGTAAGAGGTGGGAAACCTCGAGTTTTTGGGCTAAATCATTTGTGGACAAACCAATTTTCAACCCATATCTTCAACTTGAGAAGCGCCAAAATGGATGGAGTTTGTTGCTCAAAATGAGAAACTAAACTGGATTTTTTGGGGGTATCCCCTGTTTAAGAAACCAGCATATGGGTGATAGTGAGCTGGACAATCCATTAATCTATGACGGGTATTCATGGATCGTTGACAAATGAAAACGATCAACGGATTGAGCAAGTAGATCACTTTTACGGTGGGTGATAGTCATGTTCCCAATGATTGGTTGGTGGTTTCAAGATGTTGGGCTTTTGCAAGCATACCAGGACTTGAGCATTTGATTGACAAGTTGGGGTGGGGCATCTAACGTCCAAGCAGACTAATAAGGGTTGATCATAATTCCACAGATTCACACAAAAATTCACCATGAAGCAACAATTGAACAGCAGCCATGTGGATATACTTTTGCTATTGCTTGGAGCTTGCGTAGAGCAAGCAATGTGTTGCAAAATCATATGGCCAAAATGGTTCACCATTTTGGCTCAAGTTTGGTTGGGTGCCCACTTTGGTTGAGAAAAAGCTTTAGGCTAGACCGCACCCTTCAAACTATCGCAATGGCGACTTCATCTACTCCCGTGATGCCCGAAGAGGCTTCGGAGTTGCCTACTGACATGGAGATGGTGGACTTTCCGGAAGTCGACACCGTCGCCTCCTTTGAGATGTTGGACATCCCGGAGGATGACATGCAAGCAGCCCAGGAAGTAGCAAATCAACAGGAGAGAGACGACTCTGTGGCCAGCTTGACATTGGCGGGCCGCGATCCTGCTGAGTTTCACCTCTGTGAACCGGTCTCTCGAGAGGCTCTTGATGGCCAATTGGCCTCCCTCACCGAGCTGATGTCCCAGTTGCAGACTCGGGATGACAAGGCTTGCCAGACACCCCGCACTTCGGAGGATGTCCCCATGGAGACTGCTGGTGGCACGGTTCTGGGCGTGGTTCCTGCTTCCTTGTCGGCGTCTTTGCGGGCAGATGGTGTGCTTTCGGGCTCTGCCCCTCCTCCGTCTGCCCCTGGCGGCGAGGGGGGGGCATCCCAGGACTGCATCGTTTGGATCTTCAAGGATGACCTCTACTTTATGGAAGGCTTGGAACAGACTCTCCCCGGGATCGGGGCCAAGACACAGAAGCTCTGTAGAGCTCTGAAGCTGGAGGAGGTGGTCCAGCTCTTCCTGGACTTCGAGAAGACATCGCTTGAAAGACCCTCGGTGGAGAGGGTGCTGGAGGCGTACGTCATCATGAAGCAACAATTGCGCCATGAGGAGATGTGGAAGGCCAAGCATGTCAAGAAGCGGGACCCTTCCAATTTGGCCGAACTGGCTACTCAGGAGGACAAGTTCCGGGGATACTTGAAGCGCAAGTTCACGGAGGACTCCAACATCTCCCACTTCGATGCCATCCGCAAGTCTCAAACCTCGGTGGAGGAGGCCAAGAAGGTGGTTCAACGCATCGACTCGGAGAACAAGCAGCGCCGGGAACTGCCCCAGGCACATGCAGAGGATCTTGTCTCCCTCTGGCCCCAGGATATGCGGACGTGGTCCCCACGGACCTTCGTCTTACATTGCGGGAGGAGGTGAAGACCTACCAGGACACCAACTTCGAAGGGGAGGTGGACCGTTCCCCGGTCCAGGCCGATTTTGATTCCGAGCAGAAGACTTTGTTCTTCCACCCCCATGGTACCCAGATGCTGAAGATTAAAGCGGCCATGCAGAACTGCCCTCCGGACCAGGCCAAGGAGCTGGAGAAGGGCAAGGAATCGGTCAAGGCCAAGATCTGGAAGAAGGAGCAGTTGGAGGCGGTGGACAAGCAGGTCCAGGTTATGGCCCAGATCCAGATTGGAGCTCATCAGGTGCCCGATGATCAAGTCCAAGGAGCCGAGGTGTTGCGCCGCCTCAATCTGGACAAGTTCCGGGGATACTTGAAGCGCAAGTTCACGGAGGACTCCAACATCTCCCACTTCGATGCCATCCGCAAGTCTCAAACCTCGGTGGAGGAGGCCAAGAAGGTGGTTCAACGCATCGACTCGGAGAACAAGCAGCGCCGGGAACTGCTCCAGGCACATGCAGAGGATCTTGTCTCCCTCTGGCCCCAGGACCTCCGTGAAGCCCTGGAATGCAACGTCTTCTGCCCCACAACGCAGATGGACTACTTGGGGGAAGCGGACCTCTCCACCTTGCGCACCAAGTACCTCCGTATCAAGGAGCTGATCAAGGAGGACTTGAACCCCTTTGGACATTCCAAGCTCTTTGAGGAGGTCCCCAAGATTGCCTTGGATGATGTGGAGGTGGAGGACGACTTGCCCAGCACTGCTGCGCCTGCCTCTGGCGGCGAGGTAGATGTGAAGCAGCAGTTGGCAAAGGAACTCCCCGAGCACTCACCGGAGCGCAAGTTGGCCATCTTGGATTGCATGATGAACATGCACAAGGGGGAGTGCCGTCTTTGGGGCGGCAAGTGGTGCAAGGAGTGGAGAGACCCAGGCACACCGTTCTCCCCACCTGAGTGGGCCACCAAGATTGCCTCGGGGGACGTGATGCTGATGGAGAAGCGCACCATTGGCACCGATGGCAAGCG
>VSDK01024487.1:644046-662442 GCA_009767595.1 Symbiodinium kawagutii
CATTGCTCTTGGCCATCTTTGCTAAGCCCTTTGTTCACCCTTCTCCATACCGGGCTCACTCTGCCTGGTGGGGAGCTAGTGATGCCAGTGCCTCCTCACATGGTGACGTCTACGTTGGAGGATGGCTCACTGATCAGGACTCTCTTCACAAAGACCAGGTTCTTTGGTTCCAACTTCAAGTTCTCCCCTCTGAACATGCTTGGGCGTTCAAGGATGGTGACCCCAGCCGCCGGATTGCTGCGTTGGAGATGTTTGGCACTTTACTCCTTACATCGCTCCTCATCTCCCGACGGTCACCAGGTTCCATCAATCTCCACTGGAGCTTGTCACCGACAACCAGGGCAACGCCTATTCCTTGCTCAGTGGAAAAGCCAAACAACTACCGGGCTCTGCTTTCCTGATGCAGATCGTGCTCCTCTTGTATGACTGGGGGGCACACGGGCACACCTTTGCCCCTCACATCGAAAACGTGATCTCAATCAATGGGCTGATGATCTTACGCATCCACATCCTGAAGGCTTTTCTCGTCATCTACAACTTGACCTGATGGATAGTCTTCGTAGTTTTACCCTTTTGCCGGCCATTCTTGCGGATTGGCCCTCATCCTTTTAATGCTCACCTATGTTCCTGTCGATGGAGACGGGTGAGTGTGGCTGGGTTTTGCTTGGGGGTTCAGTGTTCGGGATGTGGTGCCAGTCATCCGTTGGTGTGGGTTGGTCTGGACTGTCACCACCATCACTTTTGTGTGGACTCAAGGTCCACAAACTTTTCGTTCAGAAGATCTGACTTGAGGGTCAGACAGAACCAAGACAGAATCAAGCAGCAGCCACATTGGCACCTCTCTTAGTTCAGACAAAAGGAGGTGCTGGCTGTTGCTCTGCCTGCAGTTAACCCTTAACCTCTAATTTCCGTAGGAACCTTTTCTATTGATTTGGGAACACAAAGGAATATTCGCTGGTGGTCACATGTTCTAACCTCCATGCCTTCGGGGCTGAAACCATCAACCCCCAACCAGTGCTTTTTCCATTGACGGACTTTTTGAAGCAATTGCAACCAGGGGGCTAGTTCTTGCCTGGGATGGGTCTACCCCCCCTAAAGTTGTTTCATGACTTGACATGATCATTTGGATGGGTCATAGGGGACACTCGAAGATTGTAGACAACACAGAACTCCATCAAAACAGGCTTACTGTAGATCCTTTCAACCTGGACATGTTGTGGACCTTAAGCAGATGGCGCCCTAGCACGGATTTGGAAGCACATTTGCTGTTTGGCTCCGTGTCCCCGAGGATTCTTTGGCACACACAAATGCCACATGACTCCCATGGCTGGTGAAACTTGAGGCTTTGCCCAGCGCCGATGCTTCACATAAAGGTCACTTTGGTGAGTGGCTGCAGCGAAGTGCTGATCCTCCCAGCATCCTCCAGCATTGGCGACCTGCAGCTGGCAGCTCGCAAGGCCTTGGCCCAAAAGTGCATCAAGCTGCTGACATCGGAAGGTCAGATCTTGACATCCAAGCAGACTCCCCTGCAGGGGGTGCTACAAGATGGAGCTGAGCTCACAGCCATTGCGCTTCAGCCGAGGTTGGCTGCCTCCTCAAGGGCCTTTGCATTTTGGTACTGTGGTGATGATCATGTGGTCACCTGGGGCGATCCGGAGTGCCGGGGGGAGGAAACTCAGCTGAAGCTGAAGTCAGTGCAGCATGTGAATGCTACATTTGGAGGATTCGCTGCCATCCAGGCAGATGGCTCAGTGGCAACCTGGGGTCATCACCTTGCTGGCGGAGATAGCTCTACGGTGCGGGGGTACCTGACCCGTGATGTCCAGCAGATTCAAGCGGCGGACTGGGCCTTCGTTGCCATCCTGACCGATGGATCGCTGGTGTCTTGGGGCAGCCCGAGCTTCGAGCGCCAAGCTGCGCAGGTCCAGGATCAACTTCGAAATGTCTTGCAGGTCCAGGCCACTCGGGCAGCCTTCGCAGCCATCCGTGCGGATGCCTCGGTGGTGGCTTGGGGACACGCGCGGTTCGGGGGCGACAGCGGAGTGGTCCAAGGTGAGCTGAAAGATGTGCGGCAGATTCAGGCCACATCCAATGCCTTCGCGGCCATACGGGCAGATGGTTCGGTCGTGACGTGGGGCGATCCACTGCGCGGTGGGGACAGCTCCAAGATTAAGGATCAACTTACAAATGTAAAGCAAATTCAGGCCACAGGCAGTGCATTTGCAGCTCTCTTGGCCAATGGCTCGGTGGTTAGCTGGGGTCATCCAATGAATGGTGGTGACAGCTCCCAAGTCACAGAGCAACTGAGGAATGTGCAGCAAATTCAGTCTGCTTCAGACGGTGCTTTTGTTGCCATCAAATCTGATGGATCGGCTGTTACGTGGGGGCACAAGCTATTCGGTGGTGACAGCTCTGAAGTCCAACACCAGCTCAAGATGGTTCATGAAATTCAGGCCACAAGATGCGCATTTGCTGCCATCCTGACTGACAAATCAGTCGTGACCTGGGGCAAGTCGACTGATGGTGGGAACAGCTCTGCAGTTCAACATCAGCTCAGCAGCGTGCAGCAAGTTCAAGCCACTAGTGCTGCATTTGCTGCAATCCGAGCGGATGGGTCAGTTGTTACATGGGGTGATCCGAATTCTGGTGGTGACAGCTCTGCGGTTCAAAGTCAGCTGCAAAGCGTGCAAGAGATCCAAGCCGCAGAAGTTGCGTTCGCTGCGATCTTGGCAGATGGATCGGTCATCACTTGGGGCGAAGCAGGTGGAGGTGGTGACAGTAGCGAAGTCCAGGATCAACTCAGAGGATGAGAGCAACTGCCATGCAAAAAGCGCCGGACTTTTGCAGTGTGTCGATCTAGTGGAGGGTTTGTGCACATACCCCCCGAGTTAGTGGTGGTTTCTCCAAGGTTCGGTGGGGCATTTATGGCAATGCAATACAAGTCATGACAGGCATGGCAAAACCTGCAAATATGCTAAACATGCTAAACACATGAAAAGTGAGCATATAAGATGCTGCTAAATATTTATTTTTGCCTTGGACCCTTCAACTTCCCATTTCAAAAGCAGATTTTTTATTCAGCCTTGAGTCGATCTAGCACATCCATGCGCATTTGTACCATGAGTTCATATAGCAGTGTGGCACACTCTGGTTGGTATTGATGAAGATTACGCAATCTATCTGCATCATAATGTTAGCCATCAAAATCTGATCTGCCAATCCAACATAGGGAGTTTTGATGTTTCTTCTTTTGGGGAGGCAACGGCCTGGGCCTTGGCAAAAGCGCACCCAATGACTTCAGACTTCTCCGATCTTTTCCCATCTTTTCCCCATGAAAAATGGTAAGTCCATGGCCCATCCATGGCACTTGGCCCTTGGCAGTTCCCTCCCTGGACCTCCCAGGGGTCCCCCATCTCCAGCCTGCCATGGGTGTTTCAGGAGGTGGCGGAGCGCACGGACGGGATGTCGGGGCGTCAGTTGGCCAAGTTGGTCCTGGCCTTCCAATCCGCGGTCTTCGGCTCCGGTACCACGCGCCTGACGGAGGTCGCGCGCAGTTGGGCTTGGGCTTGGGCGCAAGTGCTGGGGCGATGCATGGGGGGTGATGGAACCGTGGAACCACGTGGCTGGTTCATCATGGCTGGTTCATATAGAGTCGTTGTATGTCGTTGTGATGGTTGATCAGCAAGAATGGGCACAAGTTGGTTAACGAGGTGAAATGGGCACAAGTTGGGCACAAGTTGAGACCATCATTCTGCCCTAAGGATGTACTATAAGATATGGGCCATGGGCCAAGCAAATCTAAGAATGAGATAGGCATTGGTTTGGAATATGTTGGTATCATCTCACCTCACCATGAGAATGACATGAGACAGTAGAAATCGTGAGAGAATTGGCAGCAGAACTCGGTGATGCAGTGGCCATGGCTCACCATGCATATCTTGGGGTTCGTCTCCTCTGAGAATCCCGAGTAAGCATCTCAACATCCTGGGATAGGAAGAAACGTCTACCGTACTCTCAGGCTACAGAAGTGCTCATGAGTTATTCTCAGATATATTTGTAGATCCGATGTAGGTACGCCTTTTGGTGTATGCCTGTTTGTATCTGCGGGTGTTGCGCATTGTTAATCTTCAAGCATTTTACAACCATTCTAAACCAGTATGAACTATCATAACCCAAATCATTCACCAGCATTTATGAAGCAGCTTAACCATAAAACCACCAAGAAAAGCTGCTTCACCATCATTCAACATGCTTAATCCTCCCACAGCCGGGCACAGCATCCGGTGCACCCACCCATTGGACCCGTGCCTTTCACCCGCCGCGGTTCCTGCCTCAGGGTTTGGCCCAAACGGTGCTGCAGTGGCGCCTGAGTCATCCGAATGCCCAGTGAGCAGCGGAGCAGAGCCTGGTGTTGTGACGGGACTGCGGCTTCCAACGCTGGGGCCAGGGTCAGATGGTAGATCTGTAGATCCGTAAACCCCTCATTGGATGGTCAATTGTCAGCTTATTGAAGGGTAAAACTCAGTTTATTACTATGGATCTATCATTAACTGTGATGATCCGCCACGAATGATCATGTTCAACAACTGCAGCAATACACCATAGATGGTTTTCAAACACTATTGTATATGATTCTGAATGATGTTGAACGAATGAACTTGTTTGATCATTGACAACGGTGGGTAGAATGATCACTAATGATGTTTAAACTGAATTATTGGTGCTTAGACAATAGTTCGTCATGCTTCAATGATGGTTATTGTGTGTCCAGAACTTGCTGGTCAATGATGACTCATGATGGTCTGCAATTGGTAAAGATAAGGTTGGAAAGCGTATCTGGTGGAAATTTGAGTTTGATTTTGTTGAAAACCATGGTTTGTGCCGGTTTGTGCACACTTTTTCCTGCAATCGCTCTACGTGCATCAGACACCAACCACCAACTTTCACCATCACCGCTGATGAACTTTTTGGTCCTGCTAAATTCAGCTGAACGAACGGTCACCCTTAGCTATCAGAAACTGCTGTCCCATCACGGGCCTCTGCGCGTGGACATGTACAAAGCTCAGCTGGCATATCGTTGAGAAAAAGCACAGCGCAGCTGAGCAGGGTTGAAAGCCAACCGGTGGATGATGCTTGGTGATCGCTTCATGATGGATTACGGCTGGTTAATCGTGGTTGTCATGGTGGATTATGGATATTTCATGGTGGCTATGACTATGACTATGGATGGTAATTGATGTTGTTTGACATGGCTGATGGTAGCCGTGGTAACGTTTTTAGTTTGATGGGATGTACAGCGCTGGTATTTGCCACAGATCCAGATGCTACTGTAGCTTAAGTGCCTTCTTGTTTTGCAATCTTTGGTTGCAGTTTGTTAAATGCCCAAAGATGATAAACGCTGTTACAGTAGCCCTCACTTGTTAAAAACCTCCTAGTGGTGCTTCTTGTTTTGCTCATGAGCCTGTGTATCCTTGTCCATGCGTGGGGTCAGGTATACGGAAAGTGACCGTTTTGGTGCCCCTTGAGGCCTCAGTGGTAGGGTAGCATGGGTTCTTCCAATTTTCAAAGGCCAGTTGCACTGCCAGTTGTAGAAAAATCTTAATACCGGCACCTGGAGTTGTGAGCCACCGTCACATGTCTCCACGGTTGCACACAAAGTATTCATTCCTGGTCATTTCATGGAAGATGCCAGCAGTGATTCTGAAAGGGGGCTGTCAGAAATTGGGACCATCACTTTAATATGATTTATCCCTACTATTCACCATTATGGTTTGTCAGTATAAATCATGACTGGTCATCATCAAGCTATTCTCAAGGCTTACCAGCCATTTTTGACCCTTTGAGCAGCGAGTATCAGCCATTCTTAACCTTTGACTGTTTGTCAGTAAGCATGGCAGTAACCATTCTGTGTTATTCTAGTCAACGTTATGCCATTGTGGCATTCTAATAAGTAATGAGTCCTCAGTGAATTACCAGTTAGTTACTAGAATTATGGCATTGTGGCATCTGGTTACTAGAATTGCCAGTCAGAGTTAACTAGAATGCCAATAATGGCTAACCTTAGTGAGTGATTACTAAGAATTATTCACCATCATTCACTCACCATCATGAATCAACCACAAACCTTGACCAAGAACCGTGAACCAGGAACCAAGCACTATACAATTGGGAGTTTCTCAAGCCAGTTTGGGGACCCCCCAAGTTAGGGATGGTTTATTGCTAATTGCACATGGTTGATAAACGGGATGATTTGAGGGTACCCCTATTTTGAGAAACACTTAGTTAATTATCTATTAACTCATCTAAAACCATAAACTAATCACTAATCAATCAATCATTTACCAACTAACTACTGTAGTCCTTCTGAACCGAATTGACTAATCCAATTGATTAGTCTCAACTAGTTCACCACTAATCCTTTTCAGCCTAATCAACTAATCACCAATTCACCGCTAACCATCCATCTGTCAACTAGTCTAGCTGACCACGCATGAGCTACTAACAAACCATCTCCCAGGCCAGAATTGGAAGAGGAGGGACGCTGCAGCTGCTGAGTCAGCCCTGGTAGTATGGTATGAGATTCTATTGCTGAACTGGTTGGTGGTTTCAAACATTTCGTGTTTTCCCTAGCAATTATTAACACGTGGTTGGTTGACTAATATTTTCATAGGGGTTGAAACCACCAACCAGGTATTTTCCGTAATATTACCAACTGGTTGGTTGGTTTTCCCCAATGCTCCGCTCAACACGAGCCTTCCAAGCTTCAGACTCTGTGAAAGCCACGTGTGACCAAATGGTTGGTTGGTGGCTCCGGACCCTCTGGACGAGCGTTTGTGCACACGTTTTCCTGCATGGCACGGCGGGTTCACTCGCATTTCGTACAGCCTGCGCAGTGTTTTGTAGACGTGTGGTTCGCGTGCTGACGGGGCTTGAGTTGGGCATTGGGCAGGGTGTGGGGGTTTATGTTGACTTTTGTTGACGCGCATCATCATCTTCGTGCTCCTGTCTTCATGTCGTATCTCTGAGCTTCTTCCGGTTGTTCCGCGCGTCACAGCATGTTTCATTAGGCTGGGCTTGGGGCAGGGTGTGGGGTTGGGGGGGCATGTTGACGTTCGTTGCATCCATAGCCAAATTTCAGCGCCATGAAAAACCCAGGCGCAAAGTCCACGCCGCGTGGCGCAAGAGTTCAGCTGGTGGGAGGAGACAACCGTGCAGATACTCTGTCGTCTTCAGTAACATGTGCCCTTCGCAGGACAAAGTTGCTGGGGCGCTCCCACCTTGCCAGCAGGCATGTAGACATGCTTTAGTCTCGATTCGTATCCCAGAATCCTGGCTTGCTGCTGGTTCTGCGCGCCGTAAGAACTTGCAGACAAGCCAGGTGTGGACAGATGGGCGCGAATGCAAAAGACATTCCTCAAGATGGAGAAGGACAACTTGTGGCTCTGGAACTGATAGAAACAAGACAACCGCTCGTCCAGAGGGGTCCGGAGCGTTGGCTGGTTGACTACTATTTTCCATAAGGGGTGAAGCTACCAACCCGATCAGTGATGGCTAATGGTGTTTCAGGTGATGACTCGTCATGTATAGAGAATTGGTAATCGTTCATGATGGTTCAGATGATAATTGGTGATGGTTGTTATCATACATGCTGGCTAGGGCTATAAGTCATGATCGTTCATGTGATGATACATATGGTTGCTATGATGTTTGATGATTTATTATGGTTATTCTGCACTTTTTTGGATAATGGCATGAGCCCTGGTTGGTGTGTCAATTTAAAGCTCTGACTTCTTGGGCGAATCGTGGCTCATGAAGGTCGATGAAGGGGGCGATCGCGTGCTTACACATTGGCCAATCATAATCCGATCCGTTGCTAATCCATGCGAATATGTTAATTGGCTACCGTGCCTAAGTTTCACCGTGGCCAGTGTGGGAATAGCTACCAAACCAACAATTTTAATAGGTTAGGATAGGGTATTCATGGGAAATGACTTTATATTATAGAACTCAAATGTTTCTTGTGGCTCCACTGCGATAATGTTTTTTCTGATGATCCCTGGATGCCAAGATGATATACCCAATAGAACAGTGTCAAGTAAGCCATGGGTTTATTCTTTCATATATACTGGTCCATTCACTTGCAAGTTGCTGTTATTTCCATCGCTGGGGAGACTGCTACACAGCGGCGTATGGGTTCGAAGGGCAGCTTTGCAATAACCGTGAGTCACTAAGCTATGCTTGGGATGGGGCACTTGTTTGAGACATGGCTTTTCGGACCGCGGATGTTCGGAAAGAACTTGTGACCCACACCTCATGGATGATAACTGCTTGGCAGCCATGTTCAGTAACCATGCTTAGTTTCCAAGTGGGGTTGTGCCACTGCTAAATGTGTTGTAACACATCAGCAGACCCTAGGGGACACTAAGCGCCAGGCACTGCTAGCAAGTTGGATGTCACAGGTTTTGGGAGCAAATGGATGGCCACTTCGGTTTTTGATTCCCGAGCTGGATCGTCAGGACGAGTACTTTGCCCAGTTTCGAGCTGACAAAGAGGTGTGGTTGGCGACCTGGTGCTGTGGCGATTGTTCAACTGTTCATGATTGGTGGAACGGTTGCTGAATGCTCCACGGGCTTCATGAAGGGGGAAAATTACGTTGGAAACCCTGCTCTTTACCTTAGAACTTTTGGGGTTTCCAACTTAGATTTTCCCATCACTAGGATGGTTGTGGTGCAACCATCCGGTTCATCAGCTCGTTCATCCTCTGCCAACACTGTTGAGGTGACTCAAATCGTGGATCATGGGAGACAGCGGTTGAAGACGGGTACAGCCGTGTATGAGGGCCGAAACGGATGAAGGAACTAGCGAGGCGTATGAAAATGTAGAAGAGGTGATGTTGTTAAAGAATAATCCCCCTGATCTGCTCAGTGTTTGCTATGCACAGAATCCTCAACCAGCGCATTAAGTTCCCCGCAAAATGACACCTATTGAGGTTTAATGAGTGACAAAACGAGTGGCGCTGAGCGAAGTGAAGGCATTTTTTGGGAGATACTTACTTGCAGCCAACAACACCAGAGCATTGCAGGGACCCAGCTATTTTTGCAAGAGATAAATTGCAATCCAAAGCATGGTTTTGGATTTTGTCATGACTTGCAATCCAACACTTGGGGTTGACAGGATTCCCTTCTACCAGTCATGGCCCCAGGTTGTTCCATGAGGTGATTTACCATTGCCATTGTCACTACTGTGATCAATCAGCTTTGTAACCAAGGTCATATTCAGGGTAAACTATGAACCCTGGTAGCAATGCTGGGCACAATTTCCCTACCCATTTTGCTGACTAGTGGTTGCACATCCTATCATTCCTGTCTATCCCCATATTTCCCGATTGTATATTCTCCTTCCTATCATTACCCGGGGTATGAGTGGACTCTCGTTGACTATGATCATTCCTCTATTCGTATTTCTTATTATCAATCTGATTATTGCTCCAAGTAACCTGTACCCCTGTTGTCATAGGTTATTCTCCTATTTCGCATTGGTAAATCATGAAAACAATTGTTGAATCAAATTGAATCAATGGCTATTCAATTGGTCATCAATCCCGCGTCAAAAACAATTTTGTTTGGCATTATGATCTCTATCCATGGTTATCCCTGACCATTCCAGCATCAAAAACCACTACCTCGTTGATGACTACAGCATTGTCGCCGCGTATCTCGCTGCGATGAACGCGAGGGCCCCTGCACGGGCATCGTTTACACGTGCGGGCGCTCGATTATCAAAAGATCTGAAGATGACCGAAGAAAAAATGACCCAAGGTTATATGCTTGTTTGGCCGGTGGTTTTATAGATTCTTTATTTTCCCTAGTAATTATTAACAAGCAATTCGTTCATTGGTCTTTTTCATAGGGGTTGAAGCCACCAATCTGCTATTGTTACTGCTTATACGGTAGTTTCTTGGTTGGTTACATGCCTATTTTTGCTGGTTGTATGCCTATAATTACTGGCATTTACTGGTTATCAGCCTATGATAAATCACACGAGGTTATACATTATATTAATCGATGACCTGAAGTAATAAAGCGCATGCCTATCATGTGCCTCATATCCTTTTACTATTGGTTATAAAGCTATTCTATTTTTGTTATATGGTGTTTTCTTAAAATGCGGGTACCCCCAAATCATCCCTTTTCATGATTTCAAACAATAAACCAACAATTTTGGGAGGTCCCCCAATTTGACAAATACCCACATAGTTTTTTGTAATGGCTTATAGTTCATGGTTGTTTAATGGCGAACGGTTAGACAGATGGATAAGATATGTCAAACAAATAGGTATAGTTAACCATTATAGATGGCTATGTATTATATAGCAAACGTTATAAACTAGTCGTTGTATATTCCATTGGTTTGGGCCATTGCCAATAATGCGAAGAATAGCTGGATGAACATCCCAACAGTTTGATTGGTGGCCATTTCTGGATTTTGCCAGGGGCACAGGTGCCACAAGATGCCATATGATTTGAATCCGGATTGATGCCGAAAAATGGCACCAAAAAAGATATGATTTTGTGAGAGGTAGGGATTTTGGCAGCCGGATCCGTCCTGTTGTTACCTGATTATCAGCCGCCATGTCAGGAACCACAATGTCTATGGTTGTTGATTCTGCCATACATATTCTGACCATCAACCGCGGTAAACATATAGTCAACGTGAATCCAACGCTAATTCGCTTCTAGTTACATAGTAATAGTAATCGTGGTTCACGACACCCAACACCAATCGTCATCCACTATTGTTCGTTTTCGGAGAATGAACAGTCGTGATTCGACCACCAAAATTATTCATTACATATTCCCTACCCCTCTAGCCGCAAATGTAACTTACATTTGGCAGATATATTGTAGACTATTCAATAGATTTGACATATTTGACATAATATTCTTACTAAATCAATATTATTATCAGTGTTATGGTGATATGCTATTTTATGTACCATTGGTAGGGATATTACATACACTTACATTCACACAGCCATAAGACTTTGGATTTATGGCTGGGTCAGTCCCATAGTTCGCCTCAAGGCCCCAGCAGTTGTCGGACCACGTGGCGGTCTCCTTGTTGCTGAAGCAAGGTGACTGGGACAGGATCATCGGATGGGATAAGTGATGGTTACGTACAGGACTTGGCGGTCAACTCTAGTGGCCAATAATGGTTGATAATGGTTAAGTAATGGCCCCATTCATGGTGATTGAGGTGGTAAACAATGGTCCTGTATTTGTTGATGATGATCAAGTAATTGGCAAGTATTGGTCAACTAGTGGTCAACTGATGCTAAAGGAATCGTTGAGAATGAAGGTGAATGAAGGCTATAAACAATGGTCAACCCACTCATGACATCCCGCCCTTCGTTAGATCTCCCGGGAAAACTGGGACGAGATTTCTGCATGGCATTTTGCCCTTTGAAGGACTGAGACATTCGTCAAGGCGTCCTTCCTGGAAAAACATAGACTTTCCAGGGATCCTCCGCTCATGTAAGCCAGGAAGATCATGTAAGGCTCCAGCATAATCAACCACCAGAAAGCCTAGACTGTCTTTGTGGCTTTCAGATCATCATGGAAGAATGCAAATCATGTAATAAGCCACTCAGAATCAAGTGATCTTTCCGCTGGCTTTCTGGTGGTTGATTATGCTAGATTATGGTGGTTGATTGATGATCGTGAGCAGTGAATGATGCAGCACCATCAGCATGAGAAATCACATAATCATGGTGGTTGATGAGAATCGTATCCAATGGTTACATGATTTCTCATGAGGGCTGATGATGGCTTCTTGAGAGCTCGATCTCCCTTGAGGTATCCTCCTCCACTTTTCACAACTGGTGTTTATAACAGATGGTGAATTCGAGGGCTTTGCCACTATCGAGCAAGTCACAGAAACTTTTTTCAGGCGCAAAATGATGCCACCCCAGTTATAAACTGGCGAAGATTGGCCAGGTGGCAAGCTAAGTCATCATAACGAATATTCAGATAGTTGTATATATTTAATTACAGACTCATATATATATATATATATATATATCTATATACATATCATTCGCATCCATTCGCCTGGTACCCAGCTGTGCACTCACCACAGTTTTTGTGGGGCATCACTTCATGTGGCGGGCAGCATTCCAGCTGCACTCAGTCCCGATGGTTCCCTGCCAAAGCACCAGCAACGGAGCTACCCAGAGGTGTCAGCAGGGGCCTCAGGATGACTGTGTCTACGCCATGTTGGGGACAGCTTTGTTTTGCTGCTTGGATTGGTGGAACTTAAAACTTCAGAAAAGTAGGAGGCGGTGATGGGTCATTGAACCTTGAGATCCCATGATTTCAAGAAATTCAGAGTCCTGACATGTCCTGACACTTTGCATCTTCCGGGACCTAGGGCCATAAGTGAAATTCATGGGTATGGATTGTTCGTAGGACGCGGAAATGAATCCCTATGACAGGTCAACATGCGCTTATCCCAGAGGATCTCCTGTGACTTGCAATACCAAACTCCACTGGCGCATCAGCAGTGGATCGCATGATTCATGATGTTTGCCGCTTGCTGCGATGACGGGAGTTGTTCCAAGTCATTCTCAACTGCTTCTCCCTGATGATGCTCGTGAGATGGTAAGATTGATGCTTGTGAGATTGATGCTCCAAAAAATCCATCTGCTTCTGCCTGAAATGCCTTTCCTTTACGATGGTAAGGAGGACCCAGTGGACAATCAAAACCCGCATGTTGAATATGTTTTATCATGTTCCGCCACTAGTGATCCTGTGTGGAGCAACAAAAAACACTGAGGGTAGGGTTTGAGGGATAAGATCCTACAACAGCTGCCATCTTCTGCCAGATGTTGGTGGGTTTGGCGGTTGATCGCGCAAGCGGTCAATGTAAACCTGGGGGATTGCGAAATCAGTGCCCGAGAAGCCATCAGCCAGCCTCAGCGACGACTCATGTGCGTTTTAGCATCATGTTGGACTCACTAATCCACTAAGCAGCACTTGAAGGCTGTATTATTTTAAACTGCCACTGGATGATGGCGATAAGATGCTTGTTTAGATCCACAGTCCGAACGAACTTCGTGAGGAACCCGAGGCTACACCATTCATCAGGCACATGGTGGAGCAACACTCCTTATACC
Source organism: Symbiodinium kawagutii (assembly GCA_009767595.1). Lineage (NCBI taxonomy): Eukaryota > Dinophyceae > Suessiales > Symbiodiniaceae > Symbiodinium > Symbiodinium kawagutii. Next base: position 657,221 of record VSDK01024487.1, read on the forward strand.
CCTTGGGCGGATCCCAAAGTTGTGATCGTGTTGCGATCCTGTGCAGCAAGGCCGCATCTGAAGAGCAAGCGCATCACCGACTTCTTTGGACGAAAGGAAAGTGCCGTGCAAGTGAGGGACATATCACAGTCTGCGGTGGTTGAATCGTGCTTAGTCAACAAGAAGAGGGGTATAGGGTATAGACCATGACATACCAGCAACAACTAGTAGCACTTGAGTCCGGAGACATGGGGGGTCACGGTTGGCACTCTTGGCAGAACTTTGGCTATGGGGCACCCTTCCATATGGCTGCAGGCAGTGTGTGAGTTCTATCCAGTATTTCCGATGCATTTCCAATGCTTATGGTTCTTGTGTGTTTTTTTCAGTCCGTTGCTGGGTGTTCTGTTGGTTTCTGATAGATCTGAGGTACTCCTCTGAAAAGCCACAAGACCTGAACTGATCATGCAACTGTCATGGGCAGTCCAAAACTTTGTGGTATGCCCAGTCACTACATACCTATATAAGTGGCATGGATGAGGGGATCATAAAGAGCCATGATCTTTTCGAGGCTTGTGGGTCCGTTAGTGGACAAGACTGCCCTGAGAAAAACACCTGATCTGGGCGGATCCACAACTGGCGCAACACCGCTGATGGCTTTCCAATCACTTTACCATAACTTTAGGCTTCCATCACCTACAGAAACCATTTTCTCACTCATACACCCAATTGAATTTGATTGCCGTGGATGGTTGGACATTGCAATCCTGGTTGCTTGATGCTGCGCCAACTATTCTAACCCTGAAAGATATGGGCTAGTGGCTACGCATTGATCACAGAACGTTTTTTCATCAGTGGTTGATTGGGATGGCTTTGCAAGGAGGACTGGGAACCCCACTCGCGTGCGTTTTGAGCTCGAGCGTTTCGGATCCTGGCTGTGAAAGGTGATGCTTCAAGTCAGAGTGTTTTTGCCAAGTGGTCGCAATGAGGTTTTTTCGCTTCCATCGTCCTCCAAAGTAGAGGACCTGAGGCTTCTGGCCCAAGAATCTTTTGGACAAGGCTTCTTGAAACTCATTAGTGCAGAGGGCTATGTCCTGTCTGCCACTGACTCCATAGAAGCTGCAGGACTTCAAGATGGAGACGACCTAACTGCTGTTGCACTCGAAGCGAAGGTCGCTGCCACGGACCATGCTTTCGCATTGTGGTACCGTGGAGGAGATGGGGTAGTCGCATGGGGCGATCCGCAGTACGGTGGAGACAACTCTGCAGTCCGACATCGTCTCACCAATGTGCAGGATGTCCAGTCGAACCATGCAGCATTTGCTGCGATCCTTGCCGATGGATCAGTGGTTACGTGGGGTGATCCGCAAGATGGTGGTGAGAGCTCTGTTGAGCTTGCAAGAGTCCGACAAATTCAAGGTACAGCAGCTGCATTTGCTGCGATTTTAGAAGATGAATCTGCCGTTGTATGGGGCAATCGAGACTTTGGGGGTGAATGCATCGCTTTTCCCGGTGGGCTCCGAAATGTACGATTGGTTCAGGCCAATGTTGGTGCATTTGCTGCAATCCGGACGGATGGGTCTGTTGTTACGTGGGGCAACCCAGACTTTGGTGGTGACAGCTCTGCAGTCCAAGATCAGCTGAAGAATGTGCAGCAGATTCAGGCTACAGAATGTGCGTTCGCTGCAGTCTTAGCAGATGGATCCGTTGTTGCCTGGGGCGATCCAGAGTATGGCGGTGACAGCTCTGCAGCTCAAGCAAAGCTGAAGAATGTGCTGGAGGTCCAAGCCACGGGCTATGCATTCGCTGCGATCTTGCTTGGTGGATTTGTTGTTGCATGGGGTGCACGAGGGGAAGGAGGTGACAATGCCAATGTTCAGCTTCAGCTCACAGATGTGCGGCAGATTCAGGCCAATGTTTGTGCATTTGCTGCAATCCGGACGGATGGGTCTGTTGTTACGTGGGGCGATCCAGATCATGGTGGTGACAGCTCTGCAGTCCAAGATCAGCTGAAGAATGTGCAGCAGATTCAGGCCACAGAACGTGCGTTCGCTGCAGTCTTAGCAGATGGATGCGTTGTTGCCTGGGGCGATCCAGAGTATGGCGGTGACAGCTCTGCAGCTCATGCAAAGCTGAAGAATGTGCAGCAGGTTCAATCCACCAGTCGTTCCTTTGTCGCCATCTTGGCTGATGGATCGGTCGTCGCCTGGGGCAGTGCAAATCATGGTGGTAGCACAGAGATGGTGGAAGATGAGTTGAGGAATGTGCAGTTTATTCAGGCTACACGCCGTGCATTTTGTGCTGTCACCTCACATGGATCGGTGGTTGCTTGGGGTAATGCCCGCTACGGCGGGAGCAATGACATCCAAGACATTCGCTGCGCAGAAGCTGCAAAGCGGGAAAACGACCAAAGAGGTCTACCTGCATAGAGGCAACCACTTCATTCTTTGCGATCCAGATGGTTCTGCGGTCGGCCTGGATCTTCCAGAGCTTGTGGCACCAAAGAACTCCAGAGTGATTTCAGAGAATTCGGTTGAACTACACTGCGCCGTGGCATGGTGCATAGGAAGGATGGATTTTTGTGAACATCCAAAGCACGGACCGCTTATGAAGAATCATTTTTTTCGTCCCGTGATTGGTCATACCAATGACCAGACGATATCGATTGGAAGATGTTGCTATTGCCCTTCCACCAGACATCGCATGGCAGTCTACAGGTCCACCTGAACAAACATTTGGATAAAGAATTCCCAGCGAGGGAAGAGGTGACCAATTGTCGCCACTCTGCAGGGAGAGCCCGCGGCCACTGTCAGGCACCAGATGATGCTCCGCGAAAGACCTCGAGCACTGAACACCCAGGCTAAAGTGGAACCTTGTTGTCAGAAACTGCAGAAATATACAAATCACATCTGGGTGTTGCTCATTGTGTGGGACCCCATGGCAATAGGTAATAGATCAACCATGTTTTTGGGTCCCCTATGGCTTCAGAACCCCCCATGTACCTTTTTGATCTAGCTGTCCCTTTGTACTTTGTTGTCTGGCACAGCATGTTGTTTCTTGAGTCTGTCTGATGACTAATAAGCATGAGATTTTCACATGGCTACTGATTCTACTGATGCTTCACAGTTGGCGGTATCCAATTCCATGGTCAGTGGTGGTGGTTCTTTAATGATTAATTAACTACTAGTATGGCCAGTTTCTATTCAATAGAGAATAGAAAGTCAGCCTAGGGCAAACTGGAAAAATACGCGGAGAATGATATATTTATATACATATATAAAAATATATATATATATATTACAATAGATAGATAGATAGATAGATAGATAGATAGATAAAATTCTGGGTCACAGCTTAGCGCCGTGAGGTCGGGTTTCCCTTGAGATGCTTAGTGCGCCCGGTCGGGGCGCCAGGACACCCCTCCTCTGAAGCGTCAAGCCGTGGCAGCTGTGGCCGTGTGACAGTGGGAGTCGTTGGATCTGGTAGTCGTTGGATGTGACACGTTCCCTGGTCTTCCATGGTCATTTCGATGGTATTTGATGCGAAGTTCAATGGTAACCGCTATGTACCACTTCCATTCCAGTGATGGGAGCGTGACATCTCCGATTTCCAAGTTCTGGGATTGGAAATGCTACTGACCTTCAGTAGTGGCGAAGCGCGAAACGCTGTGGAAAAGCTGACGAAGTTGGCCTTTTCATGGCTTTTCAGGGTGGAAGTCGGCTAGAAGAGATGGCTTGGAACTTGGGCCCCTAAACGAGGGTGTTTACTGGCTGGTTTGAATGGTTTGAATGGTTCCCTCCCAACAAATCAACGAGTGAAAATCATCCCCGGTCTCTCCAACGGCTTACAACTGCCACGCGACAACTTGATTGCTCAACAGTCTGAGTTTGGCCGGGCCTCAGCATCGAACATGGCACATGACGCGTTGAAGTCTTGACTTTTGGGTTTCCGAAATCATGAAATGGTCAGCCGGTAGGTGCTACAAAAACTGCAGACATCTGCATGGCAAGGCTCAGCATTTGGACCCCAAAGCGACCTTTTGAACCTGTTCACCAAACCCTGAAAGTTGAAAGAGGCACAATTTTGAACAATTTCCCTTCAACAAATCAGGCCACAGCAGGCAACTTAACAAACGCTTGGCGCCAAGCATGGTCACTGCCTGCTAGCTTGGCGTGGCCATGGCTGCCACATCCTCAAGGTGGAGAATCAGGGGTGTGGGTCAAGGGCTCGATTGATGGTGGCTCAAGTGCTTGACACCTGGTTCGAAGATAGAACCCCACCAGTATAACCAAAAAAAGCTGGTGATTCACCATCAAACTCCAAATTCTGGGGGGCCAAGAATGGTTTCTGGTTGTAATTAAGTGGTGATTTATGAATCACTAGCCTGCTTCGTGAATCATGGAGAATTGTTGCAATTAGCAACCACTAGCGAATAATTGCCATAGCCGGTTGCAATAAAGCTATATCATCTCAATCATTAGCGCTTAGTCAGCTTCAGTGTTGGTTGATGGGAAAATCTACGTTGGAACCCCTGTTTGGAGACGTTCCTGAGTAAAACATAGGAACTCTACAGAAATCATGTGACACTACAGATTGTACCCAGAGATTTGTGTTGTTCAACTTTCATCTACAGGTAGATTTTCTCATCATTGTTGCAAAATGGTATCTCATATTATTCCCACATATTTGTTATTTTTTTGCTTATTGTCACCATAAAAGGGATAGCATATGGCAGTGGGTCAAAACCCTTAGTCCCCCTGGTTCCCCTATCATTAACCGGCTCGTTTTCCCTATAAAATGGTTGGTCATAGTTGAAATATTACATACCCCGTGGCCCTGGTATATGTACAGTATATCCTTACCACATTGAGCTATGCATTCGTCGTGTATAACCACGTAGACCGATCCAATCATGTACATATCACACTGTCCAATCACCCAGCAAGGTCCTGGTTGAACCTTTACTTGTGTGATACTTTGGCTCAAGTAAAATAACAGGCTGCCGCAGCGGTGTTACACCCCGAACGGTCCCCCTGTTTAATTGGTTATCAGCCGTATTGTTTCTTACGGTTTGATCATCTTTTTGGGCAACAGTCGTAGCACCGGTTTGCCCCTCAATTCGCCGCTCTTGCCGTAGCGTGCATGAGCGATCGCCCTTCGGCTCCGGACGCTGCCCTTGGCGCGTCTCCAGACACACCTGCCGTGCCAGTGTCAGCCGACCATCCCGCCACTGAGGTTAAGGAGGA
>VSDK01024487.1:666722-687427 GCA_009767595.1 Symbiodinium kawagutii
TTTGGGACCCCAGTCCATTCTGAGGTGGGTAACACCATGCCGAATACTATTCCCAGATCATTCGGGCCAAAACATCCATCAACCCCTGTGAACATTCCGCCACCCGGCCTGAGCGATCCCGTGACACCAGTTCCAGCCATTCAGAACCCATCGACACCACATGCAGCTTTACCCGCACAACCGGCAGCTGTTCCACCACAACGTGGAGTCCCACCACAAAGGAGGGATGTGTCATTGGAGCAACATTCTGATAGGCTTCGAAGGGCTTTGAATCAACATTCTGGGGCCCCGGCAACTGACCAACAAGGTATAGAAGTTTTAAGGCAAATGGCCTTGGATGTACTTCAAGCCATTGGTAATCATGGGAACGGTCAGGGTGCCCAAGCACCGGTTCACCAACCACAACAACAATATCAAATTGTTCCAGCTGTTGTGCCACCAATGGCGCCACCTCCGAGCAGCTCACCGTGTATGGGTGCTGCTTTGAGCGCACCTCCTCCACAGCAGGTGCTACCAGCTGGACTTCCACAAGTTCCACAACTTCCTTTGGGAGCGTTCAACGCTCCGGCCACTCAGCCATATGGTGCATACGGGTTGCCGGTCGGCCCACCTGGTGATGGTGATTCAGGTTCATCCGAATCATCGTCTGGTTCTGGTTCATCAACTAGGCGCACGACCCCGGTACCATCTGGTCATCATCAGTGTAGAGTTTGTGGTGGTAATCATCCTGAAGAGCACTGCCCATATCTCACGATGAATCAACCAGCAGTTGGCACACCGATGCCTGCTCCACCGGCTGTGGATGAGGAAGATATCATTCGGGTTAAATCCCTCAATGACTTACCGAGAGAATCCTTTGTGGAGCTGTTTGGTCTCGTAAAGCGGAATGCTGTGCCATGTGTTAGATGATGCGCTATGCTCGTAGTGCCGAGAGAACATATGCCAGATGCGTTGGCATGCGTCATCTTTCCATGTCAATGTTTGTGCAGGCCACCTTGTGCTTGCATTTCGCAAATGACGCGCGTCTTTTTGCGCATGTGCCTAGGAAAAAAGAAAAAAGGCGGAAGTCTCCAAAAAGGAAGCTATTTCAACATGGTACATGTGTATTTTTTGATGTCAACTGCGCATGTGTACATACATATGCATGCTTCATTTTGGGGCCACAAACTCGGAGGTGGACCGACCCTGCAAAGCAACAATCGAAATTCAATGAGTGGCACATGGAGATTTTGGGGGCAATAGTCACAATTGGTTTTTATCGCCAAAGTTCTTTCCACGTGATTGCCACACAGACCCGGAAAAATCAGCCAAACCATAGACCACGCAAATGGGGATGATGGTTCATGTGATGTGTAATACATCTACACATCTACACCTGTACACGTGTATTCATATACATATACATATACATATACATATACATATACATATACATATACATATACCTATACAAAAATACATATACCTATTGGATGTGGTTGGTCCTTTGCGCAGACCACATTGGGTGCCAAACCGGGCACCGCCTTCAGCCGTGAAAGGCCTTTTTTTTCAGGCCTCCAGTTCTCAACGCAACTCGCCGTCGCGGATGCTCAAGCGGCTGCAGCAGCAGGGGGATGCTGCGATGCCCTTGGGATCTTTCCGTATTCACCAACGAAATCACATTCAATCTATTGCTTTGGGTTGTCTACATGACCCCTACCAAAATAGGACCCAAGGGTATAAAATGTAAAATTGGGATGGATGAATGCAATTGATGAGAAACAAAACTTGAGGTCCATCTCTGGTCGTCGGAACAGCTTGCAATGCCGCGGCTGGCTGTCATCCCATGGTGACTGTGTTTCTGAAGGCCTTATTGCTGCCTGATCGTTTCTTGGCATGCGCAGGCAGTTCCTTGATATAACAATTTGTTTTGATTCCAGCTATGAACTTAGTTTTTTAGTTTTTTGGGGATACGATTGATTTACCATATAACCACTAAAAGTTACACTTGTAGCAAGGGATCTAGCAGCCGCCAAGAAAATTGGGAGAGATCCCAAAACCGATATCGCGTACTATTCCGGGGTAGTCATATGTTGAGACCAGAGCACGCACACTCCCACAGGCATTTCTCAAAATTGTGAATGCACGGTTAATCTTTGCTACAAATTATGATTATTGGATGATTTGGGGGAGCTCCCCTGTTTTGAGAAACACCCACATGGGAACAGTCCGCGTTGCCCCACCGTATGCAGGCGCATCTGCTTTGGATGCATGCTCAGCGACGACTTGCCATCCTGGCCAGATTGCGAAGCAGCCGGGTGCCGGGTGCCAGTTCAGGTGAAAGAGAAATCCATGACATGTTCTCGAACTTTTGGAAATCAACGACGTTCATGGATCGACATCACAGTTGACCAGAAGAATTGAAAGAACCATAGGTAGCCATTGCTGATGCCAGAAGCAATGTTCGAAAAGTGAATCAAACCACATTTCTTTCTGCCCATGCATACTTCGATAATTACAGTTTTACAGCCATCTCGATGGATGCCGGCCGACTGTTTTTTTTTCTGGTTCAGAGAGGGTTGCCAACACTTACAAACGATCCTGTGTCCAGCGATACTGGGATCATGGCTGCAGCTCCAAACCCGGGCGCCGCTCCAAACCCGGGTGCCAATCCAAACCCGGAAGCCGCTGGCGATCTCGTGGATGCTTTGGGGCAAAGGAGAACCCCATGGAAAAGTGTACGTTTCCTGGTGTTGAATTGGGAACGTTTTCGCAAACCTAACCAAAGTTGTTCTTACTAACCCCGTCTAACCCCTCCCTTCAAATGCCAAACCTCTTCAACCAAGGCCCTGGCAAGAAGTCTTGGAATGAAGAGCTCGTCGTTTCTTGACTTTGTTAGTGAATGGGCAGCAGTGGGGACCGATGAGCATTGCGTAGCAGTCATCCACATATCGATTTAAGAAAAAGAAAGAAGCGTTCATCACTGCACACCGCTGAATCCGGCCTCACCCCACACCATTGGGCCCGGCCTGGAATCAGGCTAAAGTCGCTGGCGATATCTTGGACAACATGCCTGAGAGGGCACTCAGCTTGATCCGGAGCAGTGGCTTCATGGGAGCCGACTTGGTGAAGATCGATTCGGAGATTCATCGCCCCAGCTTTCGGGTATGGGCTTGGAAACTCGCGAAATGTTTGGGCAACCGTCATTATCATTTGTACCAGTACCAACCGTCAACCATCAACCATCAACCATCAACCAATCAATCAATCAACCAAGCAATCATTCAATCAATCAATCATTCAATCAATCAATCAACCAATGAATCAATCAACCAACCAAGCAATCATTCAACTGATCAATGAATGATCGAATGAATGAATGAATCAATCAATCTACCAACCAATCAACCAATCAATCAATGAATGAATCAACCAAACAAACAATCAATCAAACGATCATCATTGTCATCATCATTGTCATCATCACCATCATCATCATCATCATCATCACCATCAACATCATCACCATCATCGCATCACCGTCGCCATCACCATCACGATCATCATCATCATCATCATCACCATCATCATCATCATCACCATCATCACATTATCGTCGCCATCGCCATCACCATCATCATCATCATCATCACCATCACCATCCTCAACATCACCATCACCATCCTCATCATGGTCCTCATCATCGTCATCATCATCACCATCATCATCATCATCACCATCACCATCCTCATCATGGTCATCATCATCATCAACATCATCATCATCACCACCATCCTCATCATCACCATCACCATCCTCATCATGGTCATCACCATCATCATCATCATCATCATCATCATCATCATCATCAGCAGCAGCATCATCATGTGGAGTTCGTGGTGTCCTGTTCTTTAGAAGGGAACCAAAATTCGAGTTTAATACATGTTAGGGAAGAATCGTGTTCAACTACCATGGTTACCCATGTCCCTGAAAGGAGATAGCCACTAATTATGTGTGGCTGAAGCCGGTGGCTATGAACTTTCCTCAGCATGTACCAGGAGCCATGCTGCTTACAGATGTATTTTTGCACCTTAGCTAAATCTGGCCCATCTCTCGTTAGGATCCCTGGTGTTAGCCACGGCTGAACTGTCTTGTCTGGGTTTGAAATCGGCCTAATTAGATAGAAACGGGTGTGGTTTCAGCTTCTTTCTCCACCGACCCTGGGCTTGAGGTACCTCGACCAGCTGCTCGATGGCACACTCCTGGTCAAGCCGGGCTTCATGAAGGAGTGTCAGGCTGCCGACGAAGCTGCCCGTGTGAAGAAACTCATGGGAGCACTCCGGTACCTTTACCGGAACAGTTTCTTGGTGGATAATTTGGGAACCCATACATGTGACTTCAATGATTTCCAGAGTCGGTTGAAAAACAAAATAAATTGGTTGGCTTTACGTGTGACTCTGCTGTTTGGGCAGATCTTCTCTTACCGCATTTTGCGCCCTGCAACCCTCCCCATGGAAAATGGATATCTTTCAGATCAGGAATATGACCAACTAGGTTCGAGGTTTCTTCGCTTGCCTTCATTTGAGGCTACAGAAGCTTACATCCCAGAGTGTCTGAGCTGAAGAGAATGCTGAAGCCCTCCCCACGGACAGAGGTTGCTTGCACAATCGAGTTATGGACACGTTTCCCCATTCATTTCGATGCGGCTGTTAAGCCCCACGCTTCATGAGGATACGGTATCAGTGCATGTATCAGTGCAAATTGCATGGGTCATACATAGACGAAGCCTTCTCCATCTTTGGTCCCCTTACTTGCTCTGCCTGTCCAGCTCCAAGGCTCGCCTTGCGGAAGCTGAAGAGTTGCGTCGCCTTGCCGCGCTGGATGAGATGGCCATGCGTGATGTGACATGTCAGCTCAAGTGATTTAGGGTATGGTAATTTCTGGATCGAAGATTCAAACTTCACCACAACATGTTCAATGATTGGATCCAATTAGCAACCAATCACAAGGATCTGCTTGCCAAGAAAAAGCGTTTATACAGAGGATGGTAATGTGAGGATTGGTCCCAGGTTGATTTGAAAGCCCCCTATGAATGCTTACGTTTTGGCTATCTCAAGTTGTTGGGGAATCCCTCCTGTGTGTTTTCACAAATCTTTTCAAGTCCTGTTTATCGCCACCCCATGGTTGACCACTCCCAGGCTTTGGAGGCTGCGGATGCTGCTGCCCTTCAAAATGGAGAAGACCCTAATGGTGGGGATGATGGAGAGGGCTCTGGTGATGATGGAGAGGACGGTGGCGATGATGGCGAATATCCTGATGGGGGTCATGGAAGTGGAGACGAGGCCAATGATGGTGATGGAAGTGGAGATGACCCTGATGGTGATGAAGATGGAGGTCCTGCGTCTGATGCGGAGGAGGGACGTGATTTACTATGATGATGACACCACATTGGAGTTGGGTGCGAGTCAGAGAAGCCTACCTGGTAGTCCTGATGCCCCTGGTGGTCCTGAGGCCCCTGGTGGTCCTGTGGATGAGCCTGGCGCCCCTGATGATTCTGGCGACAAGTTCGATGCGGCGGACAAGGCTGCCGATGCTTCATCAGGAGAGGAAAGCGATGAGAGTGAAGAGTCTGAGGAGTCGCCGTGGCACTGTGACCTTGGCGATGATGTCCCCAATGTGCCAGCTGATTCGAAAGGCAACACCAACTTCGGGTTCAATTTGGGCATTTTGAAGGTGCCACCGCTTCCGCCCAGTCCAAAGGATGATGATGGCCCCATGGAGGGTGATGTCCCCAGTGTTCCTGATGTTCGCCCGGACTACGTGACACCGCCAAAAAGGGCGGCTGCGGCCCCTGCGTTGAATGAAAGCGCAGTCAAGAAGCCCAGGAAGAAGGACGAGACTTGGTGATAATATGACTGGGTGGGAGGGTGGGTATGATTTCATCCAAGTAAGTAAAGTTGTTATGGCTTGGCAAGTGTCGTAGGACCAGTGAAAGCAGTGACATTGTTTCGAGGTCGACCCAAACATAGTTTCATGTGGGCTAAGGATGGCGATTACGATTCCGATGACACCTTAGAAGTCTCAGGGAGCCTTTGGAGACCTATTAGGAAGGACGTGATGGAGAAATGGAAGATGCAGAAGAAGCAATTTCGGGCTGAATACAAAGCCACTGGGGACATTGCATGGGTGCCCAGCCAGAACCAGTTCCACGAAGCTTTGGGTATCATGGGGATCAGTGATACCAAGCCTACATATGTGGAATCCAGAAGCCTCAAGTTGCCTCCCCTAAAAGCACCGGGGTCCTTTCAAAAAGTTGCTGACGCACTTTTGGTGAGCGATCCCCCCTTTATTGGAAAACAAGTATCTTGACTGATGATATCAAAAATTTTTATTTCTATGATTTATTCCAACAAGTTTCAAGATATACGAAACAAATTACAAGAGATAGTACCCGCCACAATGTCAAAGCCTTCGTGACTCATAGCTGTAAGGACATCCCCAAGAAGGAGGACACCAACGGCAAGAAGAAGAAGAAGAAGAGCGATGGAAAGGGCAAGGCCAAGAAAGCTTCCTTCCGCCGATCCCATGGGAAACCGAAGCCATCGACTGACAGCAGTGTTCCTGAAGCTGTTCATCCCAGAGATCCAGCTCCAGCTCCAGCTCCAGCAGTGCCCCGGATTCAAATTTCTAGTGTTTTGATGGTTGGAATTCTCGCTCGTAGGCCAATTTACTCCCAACTCACAAGGTTCAAGCATACCTGTTTTTTTAAGTTGCTCAGTGAATGGGGGTTGAAACAATCCGTATCTTGTGTGCTTTTAGGAAACCAATGGTTAAGCTGATGGACCAACGCTGAAAACATATGATGGCCTGGCAGGTTGATGACGTCATGTACAATGACTACAATCTGACTGCGCTCGGGATCCCTCGCTGCTCGGCAAACATGGTCTGGGGGTATCAGCAAGGTGAGGGCATAAAGGAAAAATCGATGCGTGCATGTTGTAACAAGGCATTGGTTAGCCAATGTATTATTGAGCATTGAAACATTGCCATTGTTGCTGGCGGGGTCGTTTGTCTATGAGAAGTTATGCTCAACCTGCAAATTGTGAGCCTCCCCAAATTGTTCTGAGGCCAAGCCATGCCGTGCCCAACCAAGAAGCACCTCGGCAATCACAGCTACACCATCAGTCGTGGAGCAGCAAGGTTGGAGGTCCTCCTGAGGCACAAGGCCTTCATGGTGAAGGCGGGGCCCAACAAGGGTCAAGTATCTTGGAAGAAATCTGGCGGAATTGCCAACGCTTGGATCGTCGCTTGCGGGCGAGCCGGAATCCTTCCTTAGATCTTCGATATATCTTCGATATACTTTTGTGTTGGTATGTTTTGGGAAGAAACGGCTTAAGCTTGCAGCCCAGAACCAATAGTTGGAACAATCCTAAAAAAGTAAAACAACTGGTACAATGAAAAGTATTGTCAATGTCGCGATGGGCTTGCAGCCGGCTGTGTTCCCTTCGGTGAAGTCTGGGTTTAGCAGCATTACGATGCTAATGCTATTGCTGGGTTGTGGATGCAAAGCATCATTATAGTACTTCTGTCTGAGAGGCTTCAACATTCCAGCCATCCGACTGCAGGTTGTGCGATCTGGAGTGCGAAATGTTCTTTCTCACAGTGTGCTTGGGGAATTTGATGCACATAAGCCACTTGATGCTAGCGGACCATGCCAAGCGATTGAATGCAAAGATCGTATTGAACCACATTCAATTTGAGTGAACGTTTCAGGGTCAGATCAGCATCTATGTATTGTACATCTATGAGCAATCAAAAGTACAGGTAATGGGATGGTAAGGTTTTCACAAACCCACATCTATCTATGGGATTCTGATCTCATCTGTGATCTTACTTGAAGACAAATGGATGTTGGATGCAAGAGGTTGGAATGGGCTATCCCGTTGCCTTAGCTCAAACCCTTTCGAATCCAATCGGTCGACCCCATCCTGTGGTAGCTAGCCAGTGGTCATGGGCAAACGTGTGGTGGGGAAACGGGAAGTGCTCCGAACCGCCAAAGAAAAGACCCCGGTGGTGGAGATGAATGTGGAACTGAAGAGAAAGCTGTCCTTCAAAGACGCAAAGAGGATGGCCATTCTCTCCGGCCTCAGGATGCTGCGGGCTCCAGCGGTACCATGGCAATGGTTGGGAACACATCTAGGGTTGTTATTTGGGTCCAAAGGGTTATGTTCAAACCTGCTTAAAGACTCTTGAGATTGGGGATGGTTGCTCACTAACATATGTTCCCTGCTATCAGTTTGCGCATGATCAAACAATATATGTATTCTGTTTGAAGGATGGGGATCCTTAGGTGCATCAATATGGGACATGGAGTCCGGTGGCGAATCAGGTCATCAGCGTTCTCATCACTGCTTTGTTTGCCTTGCCAACGCTACAGTGGGGCCCTTCCCATGAAATAGAGCACTTGGAACTCTTTGCTGGTGACTGCGCGGTCACCAGGGGAGAATACCAGGACAGGGCTTACATGCATGATGAAACCAATTTGAAGCTGACGCAAACTACCACAACTTCATTCTGCAGTATAAGGATGTGTTCCATCTTGGGAATTCCCAACAATAGGTTGTGGTTTTCTTTGGAGGGCTAGACCGCCAATCAAAAGTTTTGGGGGAGCGTGCAGGTGTTACAGGGGTTGGTCCCTTAGAGGAAGGTCGCACCACTGGAATCGCCATGGATGTTCGACATGACCCAGCTTCGATGAACTTACTGGAGAGCACTGGATTTATCAGTGCGTTGTACCACGCAACATGTCTACGACCTGGTAGCGGGTGCCTAGCTGCACCCGTATGCTCCTCATTCGTGTACATGATGCTCAGCTTGTGCCTAATGTTATTGCGGGGTAGTGCTTAGGTGGGCATCAAGAAGTAGCGTGAAACACAGATTCGGTTCCACCAAATATATTTTGCCAAACACCTGAAGAATATACAGGACGACATGTTGGAGCTTAGGTCTGAAACCAGGTTCGATAAATTGATTGGTGGGCTGGTAGGTGGTAAGTGCGATGTGCTCTGTGTATATTCAGGGGTTTCGGTTGGGATGCAATTCCTCTGACCAAATCTTAGAGCCGTTCGAATGGTTTCTTTTGGGGTATACATATTATGCGTACAACTGGGGGTGTATGGTTCAAGGGTTTTGCAAAATTGTTTGTTTTGGTTTCAAGGGATGCCTCTTCTATGATTGGGTTGTCGGAAATGATCGGTGGTGTATATTCAAATAAACGTTGTTGGGATATGTTCTGGTGTCCATACTTTAGGAAATCTACCTTTTCCTGAATCTGTATACAGGCTGAAATCAATCCCCATGGGAAATGGCTCAGGAATTCTGGTACTGCTCGCCGAAGCGAATCGAATCCTTTGGGAGAAGAAAAACATCCCTCTGTTCGTGATGGAAACATCTTAGCAGCTAGGACGTTGGTGATCATTTGGGTTTGCGCCAGTCTCCACTGCTGGTGGATCTTGGAGCAGCCCCAGGGCAGCTGGATGGAGAGTCACCCATGCTTTCAACATCTAGTCAAAGCACTCGACTGCTTTCGATGGCGTTTCAAGATGGGCGATTTTGGTGCTGCCACCGATAAGCCTACATGGCTTTACTCAAGTAACTTGTCATTTCTAAGAAAGACATTTCCCACACCCCACACTGTGATTCCCAAACTTGTTTCACTTACAGTTTGAAATGTTCGCCCCCTCACAGTGGCTCGTTCAGGTGAAACCAATATCGAAGAACTGATGGAGTTCAAGCCGCGGAACACATCATCCCGGGGTGAGGTTCAGCTGGTCGATAGATACGTGGACAGTGCTGGCCAGGTCAGGATCAAGGGAAATAGCAACTTGAAAAAATCACAATCTTATCCTATGAAGTTGCTTGGTCATGATTGGTGAAATTCACAAGGTGCAAAGATGTTTTTGGGGAGTATGTAATTATAACATGTTGGTATTCCTTTTCCTGGTATGAACCTCTTCCATCCTCTTCCTCTCCATCAGCCCAAGGTTTGGAACAGCGCTGGCGAGATTGAGGTCACGACATATGGCAACCCAGCGAAAGAATGCCCTGCGCCTGATCAAGGACAATCTGATGAAGTTTAAGACCGTGGGGCGAAATGTTCGAAAGGATGGGTTATGGGTGAAATGTGCCAATCTTAACCCTGTCTTAAATTTTCTGGCTTAAACAAAAAGCCAAAATCTCCATTTAATTTATGTCGATTTGTGGGTATTTGGTTCCCACTGATTGACTTCAGGTGCACATATGGGGCGCACAGAATAGGGGACGATATGGTCAGCAGGATCAAAAGGCTCTGTCAGCTTGGGAGGCTTCGCGTTGTTCTGAGCATTTCCCATTCCAATCGATTCAACAAGACCCAGCTTCGTGGTTCACATCAGTTAAAACACCATCTTTCGCCACATCACTAGATTGTACCCAGCCCACCACAAAGTATTTACATACGGCTTGCTCTCAGCCATGCCAGGTCTAAATGCCAAGATTTGTCCTGAAAGGCATCCTGAAAGGTGCCATTCTGGGGAGCTGCTCCACAAACTGCGCTTCCATGGGATATATCAACCGTGTTGGATGGTTAGGTTGCATTCAGGTGATTATTTTACCTTTTTTTACCAAAGTGGTAAAAACTCAGCTGCGAAATGTTGAGAACTCAGCCGCGATTTGTGCAGAAAAGCCGCGAATTGTAGATTGACCCCGAAACCATTGATTTTAGATTGACTATCATGGTCGATTTAATCGCCACCTCGGTGCAGTGATATGATGCTCTGATCTGAATTGCATTCAGCCGCGAATGGTATCCGGTTTTCCTACTCAAAAAAGCTCTGAATTGTATTCAGCCACGAATGGTATCCAGATTTCCTTCTCATGAAAGATCAATTGTCATCATTTGGGGTGACATGTCACTCAGCCACTGCCCATTCCACTCAGCCACGAGTGGTTCCTCGATTTGGTTCTGCTTTCGATTTTCCAGCTGACCTGCAGCATGGCCAAAGTGTTGAAAAGCATATTGAAAAAGAAGACATCCCCAGGTGAAGGAGGTGAAAAACCAGTGAAAGCCAGACGTGCTGACAGCAAGAAAGATGAAAAAACCGCAAAGCCAGGCAAAAGATCCTCAGAGGTAGTAGATGAGAAGAAGAACACGAAGAAGGCGAAGAAGGAAGAACGGAAACCGGAGAATGGCAAGACAAAAAAAATGTCTGAGGCAAAGTCAGAGAAGAAGGTAGATGCCAAGAAGGATGCCAAGAAGGATGCCAAGAAGGATACCAAGAAGGATACCAAAGGAAAAGAGAAGATGAAGACCGGAGAAGAAAAGAAATTGAAGACTCCAGATGGACAGACGAAGAAGAGCAAAGAAGAAAAGCAGACGCCGCCTAAGGAAAGTGAGAAGGAAGGTGGCAAGAAGATGATGAAGAAGGTCGACAATGGTGCCACGAAGACAGAAGCTTCTAAGGAGGAGACCGCCAATGCTGCTAAGAAAGGTGACAAGAAGAAGGCTAAGGAAGCGACAAAGGAGACCAAGAGAGAGGATGCTGCTAAGACAACAGCAGAGGGTCAAGGCAAACGAGTCACCTGGGCAGACAATGGAACGACCTGGAAGGATTCCGCTCCTATGCCATCACACAGGGTCTCTGGGAAGAAGCCACCGCCACCTACCAACCCTGGTTTTACCACACCTCCTACCAAGAGATCCTATTGTCCAAGTGACTCTCAGTCGGGTTTCTCATCGCCTTCCCCGAGCCTTTCCTTGGATAACTTGGATGTGTGGAAGAAAGAGGCTGCAGATATGGGAGTTACGCTAGAGGCATACATGGAGGATGTATCAAGGAAACACCTTGAAGCCACCTTGGAGGCACACATGGACCGACTTGTGAAGGAGGGTGAAGCGACAGAAGAGGCCGCACAAAAGGATTGTGAGGAGGGGGACAAGGAAGATGAGAAGAAAAGCGTTGAGGAGGGCGACAAGGAGGAAAGCAAAGAGGACACCAAGAAAGATGATTCCGACAGTTCTGATGATGAAGGGTCGTCAAGCTCCAGTTCGGATGAGGATGGTGAGGAAGGGAGCACTGAGAACGATGAATGTGAAGAGCAAATGGCTGTGACCAGTGATGTTGGTGATCTGGAGGAGGAGGATGAAGAGGAGGAGGACGAGCAACAGAAGGAGGTTGGTGATCAAGAGATTAATGATGATGATGATGATGAAGGAGAGAATGATGAAGAAGAGGGCGATGGAGAAGAGGAGGAGGAAGAAGCGCAAGCTGAAGGAGAGGAGCCGGAAGGAGAGGAGGAGGAAGCTCAGGCAGAGGCAGCTGTCGCTTTGCTTTCTGCACAGAACCCTGTGAACAACAAGCAGCAGTTGGGTCAGATTGTTCAAGCGCAAAAGCAGAACCAGATCGTACCGGCTGATCCAAATGAAGACCCCTACGCAAATGCGAACAGTAGCTGGGTGGCATTGGTGTCCCTTAATCTCACCAACCTATTAAAATGCTCTTACCAATTTATCTTCTCATACTTCCTACGTGCTATCACTATGAGGCTTCTGCAACTCAACGTGTGATTTGTTTTTCCCCCTGTTGACCAATCGAGGTTCTACATTCAAGGTCGAGTACGACAAGTTCGCGCGTCAATGTCTTGACAGAAAACGCTTTCCGCAATCTCTTGCCACACACTTTGTGAAGGACAAAACCGATCTATTCAGAGAATGGCTTCGATGTTCCCAAGATTGGAGCAAGTTACTTAGTTGCATTATGTGGGGGTCTTAAATTGACCATCATCACCAACCATAGTGCAAGAGATGAGAGCACAAATCCAAAAACATAGTTGCATATGGACTTATGACCCAGTACCCTGGGACCCCGGGCCTGCAACTGCAACTCTTTGTCCTGCTTCGGTCTTTTGCGTTGCCGAACCTAGGGTGGAAGTCAAGATGAAGCGGAAGACTGAAAACGTCACCATGAACCGCAAGCAAAGAGAGGGAACCAAGGCCAGGGATATCTTTAACAAGTATCCCAAAGAAAAGGCTGAAAAGCTCATCAGCAGTTTGCGAACCAGAGGCTTGTGGGCATGGGACCCAGATTTCAAAAACGACGAAGAGGAGTGGGGGTGGGTTTGGGAACAATCCAATCTACAAGTTCATTCAACTTAATACTTGACTTCGGCAATCATTAACAGCTGGAACCTCATTGTAGCTTGTAGCCTTTGTGAATGTGCCACATCGCAATCTAGGGGGTGGAACGACAGCTGTTGCCACACACTTTATCAACCAATGTGCACCGCTGTCTATACGACTTCTTTTTGAAAACTTCCACCTCAATGCCTCAATGGTGCCCAAAGACTTTGCTGCTTCAATCAATTTCCTCTGCAGGAGATCTACTACTACCTCTCCTGTGGTGACATTGTGCGCAACGATGATTTGACAAAGGAGTCAACCGAAGTGTCTCTCCGCGAGGTTGGCAACAAGGAGCTGACTGAGGCTTTGATCTCTGGTGAGGGTGTGATGAAAGCAGGTCTTCAGCCACAGCTCCGCTGCGCAAGTGAGGCTGGCCAGAAGGAGCTTTTGGAAAGCTTGACTGGAGGTGAGATGGACGAAGAGAAGACAGCGAAGCCAAAAAAGGGAAGGAACAACAACACACCCAAACCTGAGAAGGTGGAACCAAAGACTTTGGAAGAGTCACTTGACCTTTACGTTTCATTCATTGCGAGTGTGAAACCTATCCACCAAGGGCTACCCGCTACCAACAACATGTGCTGGCTCAGGGTTAGTTATGCCGTGGGTGACCATAAAACCAAGAGCGGTCACTCGCAATCTTCCAATGCCTAGCTCTCCTCCCAGGATTGGTGCTGCCAAAATGCAAGAGTGTCTCAAGCAGGGAGCGGAAGCTCGCAAACACTCGATTGCGCTTGGTGCATTGGAGTATTCCGGAGACTTGAGCTCCAAATTGTTGCAATTCTCTTCGAAAATGGAAGCTGTCTACAAGCATTTGCAAAGCTTGGTGTCAACCAAGTCCACGGATGAGAAACTCTACAAGAAATACTTTGGCATCGCAAACGATAAGCTCGAATGGTATGTGAAAGCTGAGGCTCTCCAGGGAGAGGGGTAAGATGGGGTAAGTATGTAGTCATTTGCGGAATGAACATCTTCATAGTGAGCCATCTTTAACATCCCACTGGAAGTGCAACATGTGCCACCTTCACCGCTCAGTGCACCCTAGGGTTTATCGTGGTTTATCTTCCGGACTCAAGCCATTTGGCCGCCAGGCTGCAGCGAAAGCCCTTGAAGCTGGATTGAGTGCCAGGCCAAAAGGGAAAGCGAAGAGCAAGAAGAAGTCCCCAGCCACAGAGCCCACAGAACCTGAGAGCGGAGAAGCGGCTGGAAAGTAGGAAGCAGTTCTCGGGGTTCAGCGCTGTTTCAGGGTAGCAGCTGGGAAACGGAAACGTTTCCAATGTTTACCCCATGCAACATTTGATGCATCGGGTATTGTAAGGTGTGCTTAGTTTAGGAAAACGCTATTCATTTCAACATCCCGAAAGCATTGGGTTTGTATGCAACATGTTGACCAATCTCAGCTGCCTGAACAGTCGTGTTTCTTTGGCAAAGGCCCAAACTTGTCCTAGTTCAGCAGTGATAGATGCTGGCACGTAGGGAATGCAATCAAGATGCTGGGTTAGTGAGCCACCTTTTGACCATTCAAACATCATCGTCGCTAGATATTATCTTCGATTCAGGCTTCCCAGCTCGATTGTGTTAGTGGCCACGCTCTGAAGCAACATTGCTGAGTTTAGATGAGCTCTGCGCATTGGGAAAAATACAAATGTCCCAAGGCAACCTCTTTCGCCCAGCCCTCTGTCGGCCAACATTCCCATTCCAGGTGCCGTGCCGAATGGTAAGCATCGAAGCAGGCCTGTCAGATTGGCGGGGTGTGCAAGCACTTGGCCTATCATCCCAGTATAGCCAGAATTTTCCATTGTGAGGAAGTTGGCGTCGATAAAGGGTTGATGACCATAAACAATCATAAATCATGTTTGTTAGACACCCATCATTGGAAGCCTCGGTTCAAAAACTGGGAGGCAAACGCCTTTTGATCAGCTGCCCAAGTGCGAGACGGCTGAGACCTACATTAGCGCCTAACACGGTGTTCAACAGCAAGTGTGTTTGGTATGTTGGTGTCCCAGAAGTTTTTGTTGTAATATCCCTGAGGGGTATGGCATCCCCAAATCTTAGAAAATATGTATTCGGGCGTCAGTATGTTACAAACCTCCACAGTAAATTGCATGGGTTGTCCAGCCATTGTTCCAAGGAATGATCGGGTCTGGCCGTGCCAATGTGAGCGAAGTATGTGAGTTGGCGAGGGCCAACATCAAGGATGGGCTTCCAAGCCAGGCGTTGGAAGCTTTCAGCAGTTTGGGATCAGAAGGGGCTCATACTGCCAACCAGGAGCGTGACCTTCACCGTTGGTTACATTCGTTGTGGGGCGTCAAGCTGACTACTTACAAAGTCACAATGAAGCTCAATGTGTCTTGCCATTGGTATGGAATTGTTTGGCTACCCTCCTTAGGGCATCCCTTTCATGACAATAACATCTTTGAATCTTCATGGTATCGAGTGGCATCTAGCTGAGTCTAGCTGTTGAGGTAGAACACGAACAAGAACCAGTTCCCATCGAAGTTCCATTCCTACTGCCGCATGAAGTCCTGGAGGCCCTCTACCAAGCAGGCGAAGTACAGGTGTGGTCATTTATCAAAAAAACTAGTCGGATGTTTGGTGATGGGTGTTGGTACATTAGAAAGTTTAACTAAATGCCGCATGGGCTCTACCAACCCTGCAGTGGGCCCGGGCAATGACTGGTCATCTCTCTCGAAAAGCCATTGGTGATTTCTGGAAGCATTGCTGTACTCTTGAGGAATGGCAATCGCATCCTGGTTTGAATGACCCAACCACGCATGACAGACCCCTGGTTGCCATTAGTCAGTACACTTTGTTTTTCTGGTTCCCCTCAAGATTTGGATGTTTGGTTTTTGTTATTGATGCAATAGATCAAGGAAGAATTCCGCTCTGTTTTCATTGTGATGGAGCGGAGTTTTACAGCAATTCAGAATACATTTGTTATTCGATGTCAAGCGTTTTCGCTGAATCCCACGTGCTGGATGCAAAGTACCCTGTATGCATCATACCTCACCGGTGCTTGCTCACTGACCGTGTCAAGCATGAAGCCAACCAACTCATTGCGCGTGTGGTTGGGTGGAGTTTGGAATGCTCTGCTGCAGGGGTTGCTCCTACTGAAGGGGTATTTGGCGAGGAGTTATGTGGCCACCGTCGGGAGCTAGGGGGCAAAGCCTTAGCAGGCGGTATCTGGAGGGGTGTGTATTTCGCAATGCGAGCCGACGAGAAAGCTCGTAAAGAAACGCACGCTTTCACGAGAACGTACCAACATTCCAAGATTTGCATGGTATGCCTTGCTGAAAAGTTCAACAAGCATTTCATCCCTGAAATGCACTACAAGAACTTTCATGATAGCGCTGGTCATCGGTTGACAACAATCAGCCCCTAGCTTAGTTGCAAAAATCATGATTTTCGGAAATCTTATAACAATTTCAAACGCTGCTAGTTGCTAGAGTTTCAAACCACCACGGGACAGCATCCCCGAGGGCATGCCGCGCCTCCTCAGGTTTCGCTGACTACAAGCGATCTCCTGGGCCGCATTCACCCTGGATGACAGTGCCGGGCTGGCACCTGAAAACCGTGTTCCACGATCCAATGCATGTTGTATGTTTGGGCACCCTAAGGGACTTGTACGCATCGTCCATGGGGTTCTGGATGAGACATGATTATTTCGGTCATGGTTCTTTGGCTGACCGACTGTGGCAGTTCTCCAACCGCATGAGATGTGAATGCAAAGCAGCAAAGAAACTTGGCTTGTTCACATACATACGTACACACATGCATATACATATGCATATACAAATACATATATGAATACATGTACATCTGCATTTACATATAGTTACATACACACATACATACATACATACATACATACATACATACATACATACGTACATACATACATACACACATACATATATATTTATATACACATCTAATTCCTTCTCAGTAATTATTGTTTCTCTTTGGTGTTTTTGATTTTGGATAATGGGAAGATCCTACTAATGTTCCATGGTGGGCTTACCAAAATCTTATAAGTGTATCCAATCGATTGCATTTTTCACAGTTGGCGCAATCCTGCAACACAAGGATTCGCATATCGGTGAGACGGTTCACACCAGCAAACACTGGACTAGACAACTCCAATGAGTATCCAGAAATCGGAAGTTCCTTCAAAGCATCCTTCATGAAGAGCGCCCTTTGGTTCTATGCAAAGATGGCCATTGAGATTTCGCAGAACAATCCAAACGAAACTTGGTGCCCAATCCCTGCTGCAAGTTGGGAATGTGAACCCCCAGCCACTCGTTTCTTTTTTGGGGATCTTACTCTCACCTTGTTGTTCCCACTGGTTCGTTGACTTCAGGAGCCAATGCTTCTCTTGATCGCAGTGTGCCACTACTACATCTATGTTGCCTTCTTCATCATGGACCATGCTGGTTTGTTGCTCACGCAAGCTGAAGCGGATGAAGCTAGGTGGAAACCAGCTTTGTTGTTTGAAGCCATGTTCATCCATTCTTGCGGGTGCTATTTGCCCACTAAGCTACCATCATTTGTTGCTTTTGGGTTATGACTAAAGTACTGAGGGAATCAAAAACCACAAACAAGTTTCACCAAAGACATTCGTGGTAAATTATCTTGATGTTTTATGGGTGAAGGTTTGCAAAAAAATCAAGATGGCACCACAATCGCCGGTCCAAGCTGGCCTCTTGCGAGGAAACGTCGAAGAACATCCAACTGCACCTGTTGGCGTGGCAGCATGCTGCTGAGCGGTGCTGTTCACTCAACCTCCGTTTGTTTAAATTCCGGCCAAAACATCATTACTTAGATCACATTGCCCGGGATACCAGGCGGTGGTTGCTAAACCCACGCAAGTGCATGGCCTGCGACAATGATGAAAGTTTCCTGTTTTACTTGAAAAGAATTGGGGTAAGGTGCAGCCAGGTGTCAATGATGCACCGTTTGTACCAGCGGTACATTTTATTTCTTTCAGTGCGATGGCACGATACCAAACGCGACAACACGTAGACTTCCATGGGGTGAAAAAAATGGGCACCTCCGTGGCAAGGAAGGCAGGTGCATGGCTCTCCCATCGGCAGTGCGAGGCGGTTGGAACCCACTTCAGTTTGACAATAAGTTCATGGTTGATGATATCAAGTTGATGTTGTGGTTCTGGTGATCTTTTTTGGGGTTGCTGTTTTATGGATTGGTGTTTCTCTCGTTCTTGTGGTTGTTGATGCTGTTGATTCGACAATGGTTCCTGGTAGGGATACAATTTGTACTAAAATCTGATGTTGTTTCCTTTCATGGGATCACGGGGAACGCTTCTGTGTTGTGGCCAACCGGCCACAACACAAGTAAGATTGGAGCCATCAATCGATGGCGAATGAAGATGAACCAGTGGACCACGGCGTCGAACCCTCAAGCAGGACATCCAAGCATCCAAATAACAAAAGCCAGTACTCTAATCAGTTACCATCAATTAACCATGGGATAATGGTTGATCCACCCAAATCACCATCAAATCAGCATTGGTTGATTGAAGGTTGACCGGGACAATTCGCCACCAATTCACAATGCTTATTCACAGCCATTGAACAAACTAGTTGACCATTCATCAACCGTGTGATTTCTTTAGGGATCGAAAACGGTTTCACTGCGACCGCAACCCCAGCTCCAGTGGCTAGTCAACCAACCACATGTGGTTTGATGATCCCAACCCTTCATCCCACAAACAGACCATGTAGATGTATGCATATATAGTCCATAAAGAAAGAAATATATATATATGTATATATATATGTATATATTGGTATATATGTTGCCAGGTGATGGGTCTCTAGATTTTATCAACCTTGAAAACAGTTGGATGACCAGCTGGAGAAATCTTTTGCGCCGTGATGGCAAATCTTAAGTTGCCATCACATGCATAGCCACTGCTCCAAAAGCAAAAGACTGATGTTTTGTTACCTGCATTTGTTTCTCGCCCACCCCTCTAACCAAATGTTATCAGCCGTTCTCACTCCGCCATGGTGCCGTGTTCAACACGCAGGCAACCAACGAAAACGTTCGGTGTCACGAACGATGCGCCCGTCAACGCTGTCGTCAGGAAACCAAAGCTATTTTTATTTTGTGATGTTTTTGGTTGACAATTTGGTTACATAAAATATTTTGTCCTTAATGTTTATGTTTTGAATTTGTTTTTCTTACTTTTTGCAAATTGTGTTTTCAAACGAGAACGTTCGGTGTCACCAACGATGTACCCGTCAACGCTGTCGTCAGGAAACGAAAGCTATTTTCATTTTGTGATGTCATGGTTGACAACTTGGTAACATAAATTCTTTGTCCTTATTGATGTCTATCTTTTGAATTTGTTTTTTTGATTTTTGCAAATTGTGTTTTCAAACGAGAACGTTCGGTGTCACCAACGATGTACCCGTCAACGCTGTCGTCAGGAAACGAAAGCTATTTTCATTTTGTGATGTCATGGTTGACAACTTGGTAACATAAATTCTTTGTCCTTATTGATGTCTATCTTTTGAATTTGTTTTTTTGATTTTTGCAAATTGTGTTTTCAAACGAGAACGTTCGGTGTCACCAACGATGTACCCGTCAACGCTGTCGTCAGGAAACGAAAGCTATTTTCATTTTGTGATGTCATGGTTGACAACTTGGTAACATAAATTCTTTGTCCTTATTGATGTCTATCTTTTGAATTTGTTTTTTTGATTTTTGCAAATTGTGTTTTCAAACGAGAACGTTCGGTGTCACCAACGATGTACCCGTCAACGCTGTCGTCAGGAAACGAAAGCTATTTTCATTTTGTGATGTTCTGGTTGACAACTTGGTAACATAAATTTTTTGTCCTTATTGATGTCTATCTTTTGAATTTGTTTTTTTTGATTTTTGCAAATTGTGTTTTCAAACGAGAACGTTCGGTGTCACCAACGATGTACCCGTCAACGCTGTCGTCAGGAAACGAAAGCTATTTTCATTTTGCCATGGTCCTCATGTTAACTTGGTGACCTACAAAATGTTTAGTTTGTAGGTATTTTGTTTTGTTTTTATTTTCAAATTTGTTTTGGCAACTCTCAGAAAAATAAAAGATATGTGTTTTTTTCTTTGTTTTGAAGAACAAATTGATGATTTTTAATTATAATTGAAATT
The DNA here is from genome assembly GCA_009767595.1 of Symbiodinium kawagutii. Taxonomy (NCBI): domain Eukaryota; class Dinophyceae; order Suessiales; family Symbiodiniaceae; genus Symbiodinium; species Symbiodinium kawagutii. The sequence goes on from VSDK01024487.1 coordinate 687,076, forward strand.
TTTTTCTAAGAACAATGAATTTCATGAACATATGTCATTCATACGAAAGCCGAAACTCTCTCCGACAGCGTTTCAAGCATTCGACAGCGTTCTTCAAAGAAAGCTGTCGTAAGTAGCCGAAGGTGTCCTTTGTGAAGCTGTGGATTCTCTCGGTAACACTACCTAACCCACCTGATAATGCGGCCCAAGCACGAGGTTATGTTAACCAAGTGCTCATGTCGATTGGCAAACTGCAAAAGACCCACGGTAACGAAGTGTACCAATGGGCCCAGGAATGCCTGACGCATGATGAGGCCGCGTTACGCGCCGACGCCCGATTTCCGCGTTTAGATCGCGAACTCGCGACTAAGCT
>VSDK01024487.1:692453-740185 GCA_009767595.1 Symbiodinium kawagutii
GAAAGTGAAGTAGTGAGCCTTGCTCACTCCCTTTTCACAGAGGGCCTTCCTGCCTTATCGCTCTGGGAGCTGCTGCTTCAGCGCTCCGTGAAACTCGTCTGCCACGAAGACAACCAAGCCACCATCATCGTGGTCCGTAAGGGCTATTCACCAAAGCTTCGTCATATCCAAAGGACGCACAAGGTCAACCTTGGCTCACTTAGCGAAGTCTTTCACGATGAATCGGTAGTGCTGGAATATTGTAAGACTGATGAGCAAGCTGCTGACATCTTTACAAAAGCGCTTGCACCCCAGAAATGGGGACCAGCCTTGAAGTTGCTGGGCATCCGCACAGACTTACCATTCAATTTATCCAAAGGATAAGGTGCTGAGCTTGCTCGCACTCCCTGTACATAGAACATGCCAACGGCGAGGGGGGAGTTGAAATATTACATACCCCGTGGCCCTGGTATATGTACAGTATATCCTTACCACATTGAGCTATGCATTCGTCGTGTATAACCACGTAGACCGATCCAATCATGTACATATCACACTGTCCAATCACCCAGCAAGGTCCTGGTTGAACCTTTACTTGTGTGATATTTTGGCTCAAGTAAAATAACAGGCTGCCGCAGCGGTGTTACACCCCGAACGGTCCCCCTGTTTAATTGTCATCAGCATTAAATTGGTTGGTTCATATTGACCCGTAGCCATATAACCAATATTGATCATTAATGATCCTGGACGGAACTGGACTGGGTCGCCCAGCTGCGGGTGAAAAAGCCGCTGAGACGATGAGTACTAAGCCTTTTGAAACCAGCATTGATCATTCTTGATAACTGTAACCATATTTTGATAATGATTATGATAATGATTATCATGTAGGTACAAACCATCATAATCATTAATAATAACGGATATCATGATGAACGGATATCATGATGATGATGATGATGATCATTTCATATGATATAATTACGAACCATCATTCTCATAATCGCCTTTATTTCTCACCAACTATTTCAAAACCATGGAAAATATCACCCATGACCATCATGAACACTATTCACTATGAACCATTATAAACCATCATAATCATAATATCCCCCACTAATCATTATCATTAACCATCATTGACACCATTCCTACGTTATCAATCATTATGAACCATTATTATCCAACATAAACCACTATTCTTATCAACCATTAACCAGTCTAAATCAACCATTCCAAGCCGTTATTCACCAGTATAAACCTCTACGCACCACCATGAAGCATTGCCATCCACCAGGCCGCCGGCCTATGCCAGCTTTGTGGCTGCAGGGGTGGCGGCCACTGCTGAGGCGACCCGTAGCCCACGAAACCGTGGTTTGGTGGTGAATTATAGGTGGTTTCGCAAGGGATTCGAATGGTAAACCATATCAACCACCTATAAATAGAAGTTTTTCTTGGGTTTTTGAAGGTTTACCATTGCTAAATAGGTGTTTTTCTGGGGCTTTTGTAGGGCTAATAGCTATTTATATCCATTTATTCAAATGGCTACGAACGCATTCTGAATCAGTTGAACGAGCTATCAAAGGTATATTGGTCTATCTCAGGGTTATGAGGGGCGATTCGTGTTTTCTCAGTGCTCAGCATGCATTTGTGTGTGCAGCTGGCCTTTCGGAAGGCTCAGAACTTTTTCCTTTTTCCTCCTTTAACTCCTATTGCTGGTCCCACCTAGAGCGATGATTGCTATCCTTAGGCCGGGATAAGTTGATTGGGAGTAGTGGTGCAGGCCTGGAAACTCAAACAAAAGTATTTTGCTATTTAAGGCTGGTATTTTCCAGAAACTTGTCTGAGGCCACGAGAAATACGACTCCGCGACGGAGAAAAAACAGCTGATGGTGGATTAAGGTTCTAGCTCAAGACTAACGTGCTAGCTCAGAGTAGTGCGCTAGCTCAATTTTAACGTGCCAGCTCACACGCCGTTTTCGGCGCCGAAAAAACCAAGCGGAAACAACACGTTTTTCGCTGATAGCAACGTCGGGCTGGGGGAGCGACATATGACGAAACCATGTAAATACCATGGGTTCCGAACTTCGTGCTTTCCCAGAAAACCGTTCTATCTCAGGGTTGCGGACAAAAATTCTGAAAAAAAGTAAGAACAAAAAACATCAAAAACACATTTTGAGATGGAACCCTCAGGTTGAGAGAGAAACGTAGTTGGAGGAAATCTACAATAATAGTAGATTGTATGCTGAATTGGCAGATTGACAGAGGTTGCCATGAAAATTGCGCGAGGAGTGGGAATTGCGAGTGCGAGAATAGGGGTGGCAACTTATATGCAACTGCTTGCTGTTAGAGTATTCAGCTCCCAAAATGGCAGACCAACAGGACACAATCACATCGCATTTTGAATTCAAACTCGCACTCGATCATCATCAGGAATCATTCATTGTAGGATGGAATCTTGAGGGCTATGACCACCCTTGAGTAGATACAGTAGGTTGTTTTGCCAAAAATTGTCATGACTTGACATGGACACAAGACATTCCATGGAAAGGGCTGAGATAGCAACCCCCTGTTGGGAGGGAGCAGGGATGTGGTGGAAGACATTCGATTTATCGTGGTTTATGATTTTATGATGATTAATAATGGCTAATCATGGGGCTAAACAGAGGGGATAGTAACGAAGAGTTAATGGGAAAACACAGATATGGCTTTGTCCATATTGCATGGTGGTACCAACTAACCATACTAGTTCATAACGAATTGGAAATAGGGAAGCCGACAGTTTTTTGGGCAAACTATTTTTTGGACACATGCTCAAGTACATTGTTGTTGGTTGATAACTGCCAAAGAATTGTTGGGTTTGATGAGCGGCTAAATGATAGTTCTCAGTGGTTAGCAATGGCTCGATAGTGGTTGTCAATTCATGTTAGTGGTTAATCACTGGCTTAAGGTAGTAGTGGTTGATAAGCGCTAAATCATGGTTTTTGATGTCGCATGATGGCTGAGTATTGCTTGTTCGTGGAGAGTAAATGCTAGTAACGGGCATTCATGCTTATTTTACAAAGCTTACTAATGGTCAATAGTCAATCCTGGGGAATAATATAGTGAACGATGGTCAATAAGTGGTAGTTGATCGGTGGTTAACCGTGGCTACGAATCACGGTTTAATGTGGCTGATGCTTGATGATCTTCCATCGCACCCCTGCAGCGATGGTTGGGCAGCTTTGGAGCCTTGAGCCAAGGCCGCATGATCCCTGGAACTTAGTAATAGAAGTAATTCTCGGATAGTTTTCCAGAATGACATGGGCAAGGGTAACTCTGCATTCAATGATGAAGTGTATCATTGATATTGTTTGAACAGATGTACAATGAGACACATACAGTGAGTATTACATGACGCCAGTGTGCCTGTGATATTTCGCAGGGATTCGCGGCCCATCTTTCACTGCGCCAAGTGCGTGAGCTGCTCAAGGTGGCAACTCTGATTTTATTGCAGATCTTTGGCGATATGATTACAGAAACGCCCGTAAACTAGCATAGCAATGGAAAATCACCATCTTTTGTAGAGGAACCCTGGGAAATCTTTGATAATTGGTGGATTTTCCATTGTTAGTTTTTTCCAGAGTGTACCAGGTATTACCTGCTTGGTGGTTTGATTAGCATTTCTTATTTTCCCAAATGTATGAACAGCTACGGTTGGTTGTTTGACATGCGCACATTTTTCATGATGGGGTGGTTGAACAACCAACCAGTTGAATGATCTGTTGTGATGTTAGCGCTGATAACATGGGCGTTTCGTGGAATAGGGACCCCATAAAAGTGTTGGTTTATCAGTATAAATGGTGAATAGTGCATGCTTTGGGGAGTTTTTTCAATGTTGAGAAACCCCCATATGTAGCTGGTATGTAGTTACATCACTTGAATGTGATGATTGGGGACGGTTTTTCACCCCTGCCGAAGAGCTGTTTCAACATTGATTGAACTCGGCAGATTGGAATCCCAACCTGGGACGCCCCTGAAATCCCATTCACAGCGTTGGAATGTTTACATATGGGTGTTTCTCAAGCCATTGGAGACCCAAATAATGGTTGGTTTATTATTGTTGTTAATTATTGTCTCTATTATGATTGTGATTACTATCATCATATGTAGATCGTTTATAGAAGGATTATTTTGAGAAACCACCATATGTTTATTTCGCAGCCCACGCATGGTTTCATGACCACCGCCATATCCCTGGCACTGCAGTTGGTGGTGATGCAGCCTTTGGACGTGGTGAAAACGCGCATGCACTTGCAGGTGGGATGCCCAAATGCCCTGATTGTGATCCACCTGCTCAAAATACAGATCTTTTGGATTGCAAGTGAAGGACACCCCGATCTAACAAAGTTGGCTGGAAAATCATCATTCCCAGCAGGTAAGCCATCTACAAATGGTGAATTTATCCATTGCTACATTGAATTGTCAGAGGTCTATATCTATACTTCGGGATCCAGGCAAAATCATAAGGTAGACTCAGTATGTTTGATCAAAACAGGTCAGAGATGGGCCCCGAGTATGTGGATCACAATCAGGGCATGTCAGCACGGATATCAGAACATGTCCAAAGTGTATGTCTGTGGGTAGGCCACAGCATATGTCACGAGATGTCAAGCAACTGTCAGAATCTACTGTCTATCAGTGTATCCCAAGATCAGCGAGATTTGTATGGCAATACATGTGTTGGATGATCCTGTCACTCTTGATGATGCCCACCTGAAAATACAGCGATGCTGATGTCAGAGTAAGTGGCGAAATACATATCACAACAGCACTGAGAATGTATTCCGGGAAACGCCCATATAGATCAGGAGCTCATGTCAAGGCCTAGGATTGCTCTCATGCCAAACGAGATGCCAGTACAGACACCAGACTAAATGTCCGATTATGTTAGCTAAGGTGTCGAGATTGCGTGTCAGGATCACACATTGCGGGGGTCCTTGTTCCAATTTCTCGTTTGATTTTGTTGATGGCCAACGTGCATTGGCTGATGAGTTACGTCGATGGAGATCCACGAGTGGACTGTGGACTGAAAAAGCTGTGGCATGAACCGATACCAATCTTGTTGCGCTGGAAACCTGTGAAGATGAGGACCTTTCTATCTTCATCCAGGAACCTGGTGACGATGCAAACCATGGGATCACCAGTTGGGAAGGCCTTAGCACCAGTGAATGGCCGGGGTCGCACCGCAACAGAATGTCGGAATGCCGGAGGGATGGATCAGTCATCACATGAGATTGTCATGGGCTTTGCCAAGCCCAGGTCCAGTTGCTAGTTGCATGGTACGCTGGTTGATCATATGGGGATGACTGGCACTCAACAGCAATAGACAACAATGAATTAGCAATTTGTATGATAATGACCTCGATTTTTTTGGACCTATCATTTTCTCTGCAGCTTAAACTTGATAAATGTCATGCCATTAGATTATAGATGATAGATATTCAACATGGGTGTTTCTCAAGATGGAGGGGGCCGAAATTATCCAATATGAGTCATGCAAACCAACCATTTTGGGGGTACCCCCTCTGTTAAGAACCCCCCCATCTCTACAATAGGTTGGTGGGTGGTCTCCAACCCCTTGCTGGGCGGCTTCAGGGCGATGGCATTAAGAGCGGAGACAACTTCCAGGCGGAGATGGTGATGTCGGGGGTCAGATGCCTGTCAGGTGAGCCATGAATCGCCGGCGACATGGCCGGGGTTCTCAAGCTGTAGAGGACCACCCTAAGTTATGGTTGGTTTACTACCGGAAATGGTTGAGAATCCATGATTTGGGGGATACTACCATTTTGAGAAACCGCCATGTAACTTAATCAAAACTCTCAAAGATAGTAAATAGGGTTGTTGCTAGTAAGAATAGGCGTAGAACCAACCAAGCCTAGGAAGTAGCCAGGTGAGTGATGAATACCAACAGGAAGATACAAACAATGAGAGTCGAATTGACGTACAACATTATTATGCAACGATGTTGGTTGACGCTGGCTGGTGCTAGGCTGATTGATGGTGCTTCATATCTGTTTAGAACCAACGTTAGTAATCGTAAGAATCATTAAATGTGAGGTTTGATACAACATGACCACAGACCAGCGGGAATGCAACAGCGTGCAAGTTGTTGGCTGGCTGAGTTTGAGGTTTCGGCTCATCTGAGCCGGGCAACCAAATGGTTTCATCGTGGTTGGTACCAATGGTACCATGGTGCTGAGCCATACCCACAGCTGGTGTTCATCTTCAGTATGGATGGTAGATGCAATTCAGCATGGATGCTTTCCATTTGACACTCTTGCGATTGGACTGATGAAGTCTTTGGAACATAAATCAGCTTGGATTGCTTGAAGGATCAACCGTTGGACCATGGCCACCAAATCCTTTAATTTCGGGATGCAAATGGCCTCTTCAGGGGTCGTCGATTCAAATCATTTATATACATCGAAGTCAGGGGAAGAGATAGGAGCTGTGGTTGCGCTTGTGCAATGCAGGACCTGCTAGTTGGCTATGCTAACATAAATAGGTTTACAATGTTGGCCAAATCGTGATCACGTCTAGAGCCAGAACTTCATCAAGAAATCAGAGCAACGTTGTTTGTAACCCCTTCGATGATCTTTAATGCGCACGTAGTAGGCCCTAAGCCCTAATGATCACTTCATGGTAGCTTACAACCAGTATTTTAGCAACTCCATATAAATTCATGGTTTGAAGCCAGTATAATAGCTTATGACCTTTACCAAAAACCCTGTAGCCATGGTTAGTAACCAGTAACCAATGAAGTCACGCTGATTCGAATCCATGGGACCGCGATCAGGGCACGCTTTGTGCCATGCGTGGCATTCGTCAGGCTGAAGGCGCTGGTTGCTGGTGGTTGCTGGTGGTGTGTTGGACTCTTAACGGGGATCCCCAGGCATTGGTTTGTTTCAACAGGCTTGATACGGTCAATGATCAACTAGGGATCCCTAGGCATGATCATGTTTGGCACTACTGTTGGTTTCGTGATACTGTGAGACATGTATATCAATGCTTCAATGAAACCATTCTTAGTGATGTATGCAACTCAAAATCTGGTTTCATTTGGGATCGATGGTTTCATGATGCTGTTAATTCCTTCTTTCCATTGCTTGCTTTAGACAACGCAACTCATGAATATGGTCAGTTGTAAACCAGCAGATCCTGTTCCGGTTCGGGCAGGTCGGATCCTGGCCGCGAACATATCTGGTGGTTTCTCAAAGCCTACGAAGAATTGCTGACCGTGAAACTCCGCAGTTTTTGCGGCCAAAAGAGGCCATCATTGGTAGTTGCAAGCATATGGCTATGGGTCAATATTAACCAAAACCAACCAACCAATGGTTAAGAGTAGCTAGTGGTTAATGATAGGGGATGATGATTGATAATTGTGGGGGATATATACCAACTATATGGCTATGGGTCAATATTAACCAACCAACTAATGGAGGATTTACCAACAATAATAAGGGAAAACAATGATTAATGATGGGGGAACCAGGGGTACGGGGTTTTGACCCACAGCCATATTTGCGTTTTTCTAGCCACAGGGGACCCCAAGAATGGTTGGTTAAGTAATATCAATGGTTGATATTTGTGATATTGGATTATTTTCGGGGCACCCCTATTTTGAGAAACCACCATATGCAGGAGTGGTCTTTGATAATAACATTTCATGGTTTACCAATGACGGTATTTGAGAATTGCCATCAGATCAACCCTTTTTGGTTTCCGTCCTTGGTGCAACCTAAATTGGTAATTATTCAACTACCAACCAGTCACCTGGGTTTATTACCATGGTTATATCCCAGGAAACCAACCCAGGCGCTGCACATCCAAGTAGGGTACTATGATGGATGATTACCTGATGTGTTCCATAGTCGTTAAAGTATCATGTAACATACAAGTTTATTTATCAACATGGACATGCATACCAGGCCCTCTAGTGAACAGTTTCCAATCGTTATCAACCACTAGTTACGAATGACCGTGGCTATGAGGGTTGGTCAATGGTTATTACCATCGTTATGGACCGCGAACTAACCATCTTTAGCAACGAATCATCAACGAATTAACCACTAATTCCCTACTAATCAACTACGAATAGTCAGCAGTTGTGAACCATTACTAACCAGGAATTAGCCAATTATTAACCATTCTTAGCCACTAACTATGTGGTAACAACCACGGTTGGGCACCGGGGGTGGCCCCAGGTTTGCCTGGGCTCTGGCGGGGCTTCGTGCCTGGTCTCTGTGTGGTTTGGGTTTCCCAGCAACGCTCGGCGCTGGCCTTGACCGCCCCAAGGGGTCGGGGATTTAGGATGCTTAGCAGTGCTTAAGCAGGATAGCTTATACCCACTAACTTAGGTGTTTAGTCTTTTTGGGATATGATGGATTTACCATAGAACCACTAAAAATGTATTTTTAGCAAGGGATCTATAAGCCACCAAGTAAGTGATTGCTTATCACAGTTTGATTTTCAGATCTATCATTGTCAATGGCTCTTTGATGGCTGATTTGCTGGTTCTTCAATGGTGAATGAATGGTTCATTTGTAGAGCTAGCTAGTTGGACGGGTATGGGTCATCACCAACCATCCAAACAACGGGCAGGTGAAGCGGCCATCCGATGCATCAGGAAACTTGGGCATCCCAGTGACCTCAGGTCATTCCACGAAGAGGCTTCAAGTTTGTCTGGGCCGTAGCACTGGAAGGGGAGTGGAGGGGTGGAACTGTGTTTGGTGCAAGTCATCACTGTTACCAAATGTGGTAAGTCATGTTAAGAATCCAAACTGGAATGATATCTATGGGGAAAGCAGCATCTTTCTGTCTTTGGAAGGGTGTTTTCGACGACACTCGCTGCCAATCACATTTGGCTTGTCTGAAATGAAGGTATTGTTTGGATTTTGCGGTCCCAGTCCGGCAGAGGCTCTGTGGTGACAAATGATTAGTGAACCAATGCTTGATTGCGGTCATCTAGCGATGATTAAGAGACCAAAGGGTTACTGTACATAGTCAAAGTGTTGATCATTCCTTTCTGCAGCACTTTTCCGTGTATGCCATGGTCTTGAAAGTTCAAAACCTCTTGCAAGAAAAGTCGTCATCAAAATTGCGAAGTCTGAAATTGCCAGCACGGTAGAACCTCCCCGTTTGGTCTGGGAAAAAATATGTTTCAGGATGTTTTTTGAAGGATCCCAGCTGGTGGCGCACCGGTGGTCCTTCCAACTGACTCCATTAAGATCTCATGATAGATAGCTCCATGGGCTAAAAGCTTGTTCTCGGACCGACAAGTTGGTTGTTCATCAACCATTCATCAACCACGACTAATCGTCAATGAACCATTGTTCAATCACAAATTCATCATAGTTACAGCTACCCATAGCACTGGGATGGTGGCAACTTCCGTCAGCCAAACCCCAGGGATGTGGCACTCCCCATCGCAACGGTTTTTCACGGCCAAGGTCTTCTATGACGCGTTCATCACATTGCTCTGGAAGGGAGAGAAGCAAAAGGCCCCGAAACGCGAGTGGTGATTTGCTTAGAATGTGGAACCCCAATGATATTATGGTAATCAGCTAAGCATCTTTCTTAATAGGGAACCCCCTAAGAATGGATGGTTGCCATAAATGGTTGATAAACTGGATGATTTCGGGGTGCCTCTATTTTGAGAAACGATAATATCGTGGGTCAAGATCGCCAAAAAAGGGAAGGGAACCCATCCCAACACTTAGACTGGTTTGGTGATTTAGGGAAGGTGTCCAGCCTCCTTTTGCCGATCCAAACAATGCCCCCATCCAGCCGTTCCGATCTTCGCTGTCAACCGAGCCTGGTTTGAAACTGGGAAGTCTCAGTCACAGCGATGCCAGCATGCGCCCTGGCCAGCGAAAGGGTGTTTTGTGTGGACTGGCATGTGCTGCAGACGCTGTTGGAATTTCTGTTCGGTTCTTAGGTGCGTTTCGTGTGGCCTGTGTGGCACTTGAGCTAACCACCATTTGGATCTATTTGGCAAGCAAGCGATTCGGGACAAAACTCCCTCCCAAAAGCTGTGGCCGAAGCCTGGTGTCCCAAAACTGAATGCACTAACTTCTGCCATTTCTCAAGAAGTTGCTGAGTTTGCCCTCTTCGTACCATCGCAGTGCCACCACCGTTGCCATGGCCCCAGCCACTGCCATTCATCACCATCAACAGCCACTGATCACCCTTGCCATGGCGCGTAGCCGTGGTTCGACCTGCGGTTCACCGCCACAGGCCCCGTTCCACCACAGCCCGGGTGGATTGGCCGGAGCCTCTGAGGTTCCGAAGGGCGGGAGGGGTGGAGGCAAGGAGCTATCACCGGAGTCCTCATTTGGCTGGTGACTATAACCATTACTGGTGGGTGGTTTGGTTGACATTTTTTTAAATTGTTCTAGTAATGATTAACAAATACAAATGGTTGGTTCATGAGTAACAAATACAAATGGTTGGTTGACAAGCATATTTTTCATCCCCAACCAGATTAATACCGTCAATATACTGGTTATATACTGGTTAATTAATGGTAGATGGTCGGTTGATGGTAGGTGAATACTGTTCTGGGTATGTCCCAAGCAATAGGGTAACCAATGGGCGCCACCCAAGAAGGATCATTTTACCAGGAAACCATTGGTTTTGGGGGTACCACTATTTTGGCAGAACCCAATTCACAATAAGGGCCAATCACCAACCATCAACAATAACAGTTACACAACATTGCACAACTACGATTGGTGGTTTCGAACATTTTCTCAATTTTCCCCCCACATTTGGGATGCTTGGTTGATTAACCCATACTTTTCAGAGGGGTTGAACCCCCAACTAGTCGCTGTAGAGCTTTATCGCGGATGGTTGATATGATTCAAAAAATGATGGTCAATCATGATTCGCAGTTGTGGTTCATTCATACCCTGACTATCCAACAAGATGATTTATATGATCATTGGCAATGTCACGCTGTATTTGCAGGAGTTGTCACTTCTCGTTGATAAACCGTTTTATTGGTGGAGACAACATTCTTGATAGTTGATATTTGATGGTAGTAATCGACAGTGATGCTATCTAATGATCTAATTGATACTGGGGTTGTTGCCGTTGCTGCTGCTGCTGCTGCTGCTGCTGTTGTTGTTGTTGTTGCTGCTGCCGTTTGTTGATATCGACTCTACACATTAAGTGGCTGACACTGGTGCACTATGAGCAATAATGATCGAATTGATCTTGCCTGATACATTGTTGCGGGATGGCTCTTTACTATTTCATTTTTTTTGTGCCTTTAACATCCAATAGCTCGACTATTCTCTCAACATTCTTGGGATGCTCAGCACAGACGCGGGGCATGTTGCACAATGGCTGCGCGAGACTCCGTGGAGTATTGCGCTGTGTTTTTGCAATGCTTGTCTTCGATCTGGCCGAAGCACACCAGCGGCAGAACTTAGTTCTTTTGAAATATGGGGGGTTCTTTAAATGCGGGACCCCCAGAATGGCGCTGGTTTACTACCATAGATGATTTATATTGTAAGAAACCATCGTATGCTCAAAAGCCAAAGTCTGTACAGTACCACGTCCGGTGGTGTCACAAAAATTTTCTGGCTCAGCTTTTATGGTCGGTAGTTCCCATTTCAAGATTGATGTGAAGGCCATTTGCATCCTGCCAGTGATGGTGGCTGGTGGTTTTGAACAGTTTCATGTTCCCCACTATTGTGATGAAGTTGGATGGTCATATTCACCATACCCTCAGTTGACAACGGTTGGTTGATTGACCAATATTTTTCAGAGGGGGTAACTCACCGCCAACCAGGATTCAGCATGCGGAGCTTCAACATCTACTCCAGGATTCTTAGATACTTGATTCACCTCGAATGCCCTTATATAATGAACCCGTAATTCACCACCAGCAACCAGCGTTTATAAATGTCCCTCGCCGTCCCAAACAGGTAGATATCAAGCTGGGTCTCGAGCAGTTTCGCCCTCAACTCACAGAACAGGCTTGAAAACCACCATGAATCCTTCTTGTTAATAGTAATGGTAATGCCACTATTAGCCATTATTATGATCAGCTATGATCCTCTTTTATCAATCATCAACCTTTATCGTAAGCGAACCTTTGCTAATAGCCAGGGGACCTTTGTTAGTAGCAGCTATTGCTATTAACCTCTAAAAAACCTCTTTTATCAACCACTGTCAACCACGTATGATCTCCAAGAAATGCAACGCGAACTTGGACAGTCGCCCTGTCGCCCCGTCGCGAAGGCATGCATCATCACTCCTTTGGAATGTCTCAAGATTGGCATGCAAAGTGAGAAGGTGTCACAGCTGGGGATCGGTGGTGGTGTTGTGAGCATGATCGGTGGTTGGATTGATTTTGACATTTGGCTGAAACAAATGGCTTGGTTGATTTGGTTGATTTGATTTCTGAATTGTCTTGTTTCATGAGATTGATTGATCTATAGATTGATGATCAGCGGGGCAATAGATGATTAAATGCGGCTAGCCACCAGCTCAGTGACGTTCATGCTGAGGTGTTTGTATTCTGCCGAAAGGATTGCTTGGACCCAGTCACTATCAGATGAACAAAAATGCGCTCCTTACCACATTGACTAACGAGGACTTTTCTATTGCCAGGGTCCCAGGCCCCACGTGCTGCCGGGGTACCCCAGCTGTGCCGTGGTGCATTCCCCAAGCACTGTGAGCAGCTGCCTGTGGTGAGTGACGAGTCTGCGACGCCAGAAAGCCCCGGCATGGATTCGTTTCGCATGCGAATGGTGAGGGATGTTGTTTTTAGCTACTGAAAGCTAGAGAGTTGAAGAAACCAAAGAAACCAAAAAGAAACCAAAGAAACCATGAAGTCACCAGAGAAATTCAGAGAAACTAGAAAAACCAACTAACCTCATCCAACCGACCCACCATCTCCTGCAACCAACCATTCTCATCCGCTTTCTAACCGTGACACGGCCTTTCAGTAAGGCGGCCGGCTCGGCTGCCACGGGCATGGCCAGCTTCGCACGGGTGCGGGCCTCAGCGATGCTCCCCCTGTGGGCCGATGTTGATGGTTAGTCCTATTACAGTAGTAGTGATTGGTGATTAACCATCAGTAATGGTTTAATCATAACATTAACCTCAGTAATAGGTATTAATACCATAACATTAATAATCCAGTAGAGGTATTGTGCTGAGGTGATTATTAATAATCCTGATAGTAATAGGTATTAAGTAGGTTATGGTTATAATCAGTACGTGGTTATTAGCCCTGTAAGGCCCTATTGACAATCGCTTCGTGGCCATCGATTCGGGGATGCACTTCAACAATTGCCAGTGATCGATGGATGATAGTTTGATAACAATGAAATACAATCAAAGCACAATATCAGATGATACAGATAACATCAGAAAAAAATATATATATACATATCGATATAGTATAGATATCTGATAATACAACAAATACGATGATTCAATAACAAAATAGATAATTCAATGAATACAATGAATAACAGGACAATGTAGATAACTAGATGATCGGTAGTCCTTAGATAGTTGTTGTCACGCTTCCTGCTGGCTGAGGCCATGATCAGCACGGGTGGCGTTGGCTCCTTGTGCGCTGGAGCTGAAGCCCAAAACACTACGTTGGTGTTTTTTATAGGGAAGCCATGGGAGTTTCTATGCTTACCTATGGCTTATAGATGCTTATAGTCAGTGGTTGAGTATGGGGAATAACAAACTATTGGATTTTTGGGTGAATTCTATTGCCAAAAGTAGGTAACTGAAGGGAATGGCCAACTATTCTACACAATTTTTATTCGACGAAGGATAGTTATGAACATCTTGAAAGGATAGTGATGAATGTGATCATCTTTGAAGGATAGTGATGCATGCTATGAAAATCCCTTGCCTGATGCGACTTGATTGGTGTGTTTGGATGGACCAGGTTGCGCGTTCGGTCACAGATTGCGGGTCACGTTGCGGGTGGTCCCAGGTACGCCGGCTTGGGCGCCACGGTGGCTAAGCACACTGCCCATTCTTGTGCCTGGCCCGGCGGCAGCAGGTGACCAGCGGCAGCAAAGGTTATGATACATCGATGCGGTGGTTTCTCAAGTGAAAGGGATACCCCTAATCATCCAATAGAAACCATTCATAGTAATAAACCACTGATTTTGCTGGTCCCCGATTTTGAGAAACCGGCGTGCAAATTCGTATGATGTGCGTACATGATTGAATAATTGCGAAATCGTATGAGATAATTTGCAGTTATTATGTTGTTTTGTTTTTTTGCGCGCGTATACATGCACATATCATTTGATGCAAGTACCATTTGTGCATGACATACACCTGACATATAAAACACGTGCATAGTTTGGTAAAATCTGTTCGCTCTCCGGTCGGTAAGTTTGCTTGTTCTTCTTTGCATGTACTGATGAGCAGTTAGTTTTTAAAGAACCGCATGAAACATCAGCCATGACATGCCACAGGATTTGGGTTATGGCTGGTTTTGACGTTGACGCATCCAAAATAGTGTGTTCACCTAGAGGGAATCATCATCACTCTCTGGCTGGTGGTTGATTGACATGTTTTTTCCCAGTATTAACAAATGCTTCATTGATTGACAAGAGTATTTTTCATGGGGCTTGAAAATGCTCGAAACCACCAACCAGCTCTCAAATTGCTCAGCCATGCCTCACTGAGAGTGATCATATTTGCTCAGCACCAATCCTTGGAAGGTTTCACCCGCGATGCCGGAACCCTGACCGCTGAAAGGTTTCTATTTTGCTGCCTTTCATGAAACCAAGAAGTTTGCGCCAAAGGCAAGACAGTGCGCAAGTGATCAGTGAGCCGTGCCCAAAAAATCCAAGATCCGATCAGGAAATTACTGTGGCAGACATGACATTGAACAAAGCCACTAGATATGTTACATGGAGTTGTGTCATTGCCTGGTTGACAGGAGATGACCGCATGATCTGCAAACATTTCATTAGCCAACGAAGCAAGTGGAGGAGTAATAGTGAAGTTTTAGATTAGATGCTGGACCGTGCTTGTCAAGATTTTGAGGCGTTGAGTTTTGCGACGTCCATCCAAGTATGAGTTTGGATGAAGCTGACCCGAAGCTATAGTTATAGATATCTCTGTATATGTGTATCAGTTGGTTTTATCCACATTTTTCATGCAAGTTGTGGACTTTATATTTTACATAATTAATCATAGTTGATTTCAGCTCATACTGGTTGGGCTAGGGGTCAGATTCTTGGTGGTCTAATCCCGGTTTCGCGTACACATCCACAACTAGTTTTTGTTTCTTTACTCTTGTGGCTTTGGTTCCCATATTCTGCTGGCTGGCGTGGACCAAGATGAGACATGTCAGAAGGTAGGTGTCATCCAATGCTGTGCCCGGCCGTCCCCAGTGAGGTTTTTGTTGACTATGGCAGATTACGAGCGCCCTCTGAAAGCTGAACTTTCACAGGGTAGTCAATCTGGGTCGGTCAATGAACACCTGCAAAGCCTGCAGATGTATAACCCTTTGGCAATAGCTGTTTTTGAAAGATTCCCGCAAATGACGATAGCAATTCTTCACTTACCAGGGAGCAATTCTTCACTCCCCAGGTATAACCCCTTCACTTACCAGGTATAACCCCTCAACATCAACAACAACCGTTTCGCTACCAAGACCCAATTCAAGTAGTAGCAATCATCAACTGTTGCGAGATAGTATAAGTACCAACAATCACCGACAATTGTCCATCACTTTGCAATAGTTATCAAACAGAGTCGTCGTCGTCATCATCATCATCATCATCATCATCATCATCATCATCATCACGATCACCACCACCACCACCGCCACCACCACCACCGCCACCACCGCCACCACCAGCACCACCACCACCACCATCATCATCATCATCATCATCACCATCATCACCAGCATCGTCATCATCATCATCACCATCACCATCACCATCACCATCATCATCATCATCATCATCATCATCATCATCATCACCGTCATCGTCGTCATCGTCGTCATCGCCGTGATCATTATCCCATAAGACTCTAGGTCAAACTAACCATGTACACCACCATGCAGCCCCTGGGTTCTGGTTGTTCAGGGCAGCTCCAGATTTCAGCAGATCTGTTGGGTACGGGGCCCCGGATCACAGAAGTGTGTTGAAGATGTTTCCGGGACCCAGCAAAAGATGGCTAGATGATTAAGATGAAGGCTATTGAGATGAAGGTTGTCAAGATAATGGTTATCAAGCTAGCTTTATTAGGATGAAGGTTATGAGGGTGATGGTTATTGAGATGAAGGTTAGTAATAATTGTTACTTGATGATTACTGACAAATTACTCTTGGAACTTTTGATGGTTGCAATGACGAGTTCGGGGGTGCTAACAACTGATGTTTTCGGAGCGACCCCTGAAGCCATTGAGTGCAACCCACTAATATCTTAATAATGTTGGAATCCAAAAAAAGAGTTTTGGTGGGACTAATGATCATCTTAGTTCAATCCAGGGCTTCTTGGTGTCAGTACGTTTGATCAACCTAAATTTGTTGGTGATTTAGGTCATACTATCCATCAATGCGGTGATGATTGAAGCAATCATGTTGGCGCAAGCCACCAAAGATAATACAATGGTTCATACTAGTGGTATAGTCAAACAAGAGTCTTGACATTCAATCATGTCATTCGCCGTCCTTGACATCTCCTTGGAATCTACGCGAAATGCCCAGATTTTCATTATTTTAACGAACTTGGAAAATCAGAACATCCAACTATTCGTTCCATCATTCATAGATGGTTATACAAAATGGTTCCAGTATCAGACATGGCGATTCATAACCAACGAGTTGTTTTCACAGCAGTATTTGTAACAGCAATTCATTCATATCCACTAAGAATCATTTATATATAAACCATTTATAACCAAACCATTTATAACCATTTACAAGCATTTAAGACCATTTATAACCATTAAAACAGCTTGTTGTTGATAAAACAGCCTGTTTTCACAGCAGTATTGCCGTGTGAAAGCTGGCTTCATTGATGACCCGCCAGGACTTGCTGTCCGGCTTCATTGCTGGCTGTGCGGCGGCCACAGCCAACAACCCCTTTGACGTGGTCAAGACTCGACAACAGGCAGGGGCTGTTGATGGCATGGTATGTGTTAAGTTGATGGTAAGATATGGTAGGTGATTTCCATCCACAATAAATACCTGTTGATAGGCATTTGATGTTGATGGCATGGTAATTCACGTTGATGATGTTGATGGCATGGTATTTTATGCCTGGTATTTTTGTGGTACTGCAATTGTAAGGATGATTTTCATGCGGCTACGGGTCATAAACATCCCAAAAAATAGCTAGAGCTGGATGAACATGCCAAACGAAGCCTAGTTTGGTCATGTGGGGGATGTGAACTGGCAGTTGGAGCAGCTTTTCACCCAGCCCTATGATTTCCATGTAGCCATTTGCAATGAAAGCTTTGGGCATCTGGAAGTACCAGTGGGTTTCACTTGTTTTCTTTCATGTGGATCGGCCTTGATATTTTGTGCACCATGAAATTGTTGCAAACTCATGAAGCTAAAGCCCCCTAAAACAGGACTGCCGGGATCATGAACGAAAATTGTAACTAGTGACTATCATGGTTCTTGCCAAACAACTTTGTCCGAGATGAGACGGGTTTCCATGTAGTTGTTTTCCATGAAGTGTGTGGTTTTCACCATCATCAATGAGAATAATCATCATGAATCCTTACCTTAACCATGATTCACTTACCCTTAGAATCCCATCACTCATCATCTTCACCATCCTTCCCGTAAGGATGACGTGCCGGCCGCCCATGTTTGCTGGTTCAGGTGGTGGCAGCCAGTGCCCTGTCAAGCCACGCTGCTGGGCAGGCGCACTCGGAGTCGGGTGAATGGTGAAATAACAGATTTTGGATAGATTTGGGAATGGTTTAATAATGGTTAAATGATGGTAGATTTTGATGGTTAATTAATGGTTGATTGATGGTTGATGGTTCAATGATGGTGAAGTTGATTAATGAAACAAGGTATTTCCTGAAGTATGGGACCCCCCCAAATCATCCAATATCCATCATTTATAGTAATAAACCAACCACAACTTTGGGGTCCTCTATCGCTACCATTTATACAGGCGGTTTTCGGTGGTAAAATAGACGACTTTGGAGTGGTCTACTGGTTATTATGGGCAATATCATTGCTAATTGTTGACTGTTGACAATATTATCATCATTACCATCACTGTTATTACTAACTATTTTCACTTATTGCTGATGGCCATAGAATGTTTATCGTCACTATTATTGCTAATTGTTATTACTCTAATTGCCATAGAATGTGATTGACAATGGCTACCAACGGTTTGTTGTTGGCCAAAAACACCTTGATACACCTTGTCGACAATGACTAGCTCATGCAGATCTGACCTGATCATCCCAGGTGGATAGCCATCGCCAACCAGCACCCACAAATCAAACAAGTAGTGAATGATTATATGGAGGGACATAAAACCAGAAACTTGATATGCTTAGATCTGTGGTTTGGGAGACCAGATCTTTTGCCACCCCCGAGTGTCATCGTTTCCTGGGGGAAATCTGTCCTTGCCAATGCCAAGCAGCGAAGTTCAACCGTTGGATACAGGTACCTTCGTTGGACCGTTCGAATCGTTGGGTTCCCACGGAGTAACGGTAGCAGTCTACCGCGAAGTCAGGTGAACCAGCAAGGCATGTTTGCCTAGCTGCTTTGTTTACAACCCCTCATACCGTTTCCCTTATCCACTGGTTGCTTACACCTGCTTGGATGAGCATCGCCAGTTAGTGATTGCTTACTCGTCATGGTTTTTTGGTGGGTAGTTCACCTGCCTTGTGCAATGGCTATGGTTGTATCCCAAAACGCTCAAGCTGCACATCCAAGTAGGGTGTTTATCAGAATTGGGAAACCTCCAAATCATCCAATACTATTAATTTACAGTATAAACCAACCATTCTTAGGGGTACCCCTATTCTGATAAACCACCCTGTAGTAGTTGTTCACTCTTTTTGTTGTTGTTTATCCCCTATTAGTAGCAATTTTTATCCCTTATGAAGCCATTATTCACCATGGTTAAGCCGAGAACCCTCCATGTGAACCACCATATTTGTTGGTGATTTTCCCCTCTTACTCAGCATTGGTAATGGCTATGGCTACTGCTTGAAAATCCCAAGCAATCCCTAGGAATGGCTACATACTCTAGCAATAATGGCTATAACCTACTGTAGTAATCCCTTGACAATCCCTAGCAACTGCTATAACGACTGTGACAATCATAATCCCTAGGAGCTCCTTCATAATCCCTAGCAATCCGCTTGACAATCCCTAGTAACTGCTAGAACTGCTTATGATAATCCCTAGAAACTGCGGTTATGAGCGGTTATTTCCCTCGAAAATCCCGGAAAAAACTGCGGTTAGACCCCTATGACCCCTTCATCCTCCCCGGTCCCCGGTCGGGAGGCAAGGGAGCGGCCCAGGAGTTCGCAGGTGGCCCCAGCTCCTTGGGCTCCGTGGCGCTGGAACTGGTGCGCCGCGATGGGTGACCTGGCAGCGTGGCGTTTCAGGAGGACCTGGGGAGGTCTTGGAGGTCATATGATTGAGAATGGTTATGTTGATAATAATGGTTATACATCAATGGAGGTCTTGGAGGTTAATAATGGTAGTAATGGTGATCAATGACCATAATCAATATGGTTATTATGATGATAATGGTTACCAGCTTGATAATAATAATGGTTTATTAATGATTATCAATAGTTAATGATTATTAGTAATGATTAACCATAATAATAGCTGGTTAATATCTTAATAATAATGGTTATTAATCAATGGAGGTCTTGGAGGTTAATAATGGTACTGATGGAGGTCTTGGAGGCCATTATGGTAATAATAGCTGGTTAATATGCTAATGATAATGGTTATTAATGGTTAACTGGCTGGTTACTAATGATGGTTAGGAATGGTTAAGTGGCTGGTTACCAATGATGGTTATGAATGGTCAACAAGCTGGTTAATAATGATGACCTGGAGATATGCTGGTTTCTTACTAAATGGTTGGTTTCCCTAGACCAAGCATTTTTAGGGATATGTACGATCTGGTGGTTTCTTGGGATATGCTGAGTTTAGTCAAGCAGTTAACCAACAGACAGCAATGGTGAAGCCTAGCCGGTTTATGGGGATATACCAGCTATTCATAAGCAACAATAGTAGGGGATATACCAAATAGGGAACCCAACAAATGGTGGGTTTATTACTAATGGATGATTGGTGGTTTACTACTAGAATGGGTGGTTTACTAGCGAAACCAAAAACTACTACAGGGTGGTTGCTTAAAATAGGGAACCCTCAAAAATGATTGGTTTACAATTGGAAATTGTTTATACTGGATGCTTTGGGGGGGGATGCCCCTCAAAAAAATATTTAGGATTCCTCAAAAAAAATTTAGGGACCCTCAAAAAAAAATTCTGAACCCTCAAAAAAGAATTTAGGATCTATTCCTCTAGCCCTCTGGTCCCTTGGTCCTCTGGTCCCTTGGTCCTTTGGTCCTCTGGTCCTTTGGTCCTCTGGTCCCTTGGTCCTCTGGTCCCTTGGTCCCTTGGTCCTCTGGTCCCTTGGTCCTCTGGTCCTTTGGTCCTTTGGTCCCCTGGTCCTCTGGTCCTTTGGTCCTTTGGTCCCCTGGTCCTTTAGTCCTCTTGGTCCCTTGGTCCTCTAGTCCTTTGGTCCCTTCGTCCTCTAGTCCTTTGGTCCCTTCGTCCTCTGGTCCTCTTGGTCCCTTGGTCCTTTGGTGCCTTGGTCCTTTGATCCCCTGGTCTTTCGGTCCTCTTGGTCCCTTGGTCCTCTGGTCCTCTGGTCCCTAGGTCCTTTGGTCTTCTGGTTCTGTGGTTCTCTGGTCCTTTGCTCTGGCAGATACAACAACAACACCAGCAACAACAACAACAACAACGACAACAACAACAACAACAACAACAACAACAACAACAACAACAACGACAAAATGACAACAAAAGCAACAGCAACAACACCGCCGCCACCACCCCCACCCAACAACAGCAACAACGACAACAACAACAACAACAACAACAACAAAACAGGAACAAAAACCAGAAGTGCAGCTTGCACGCAGCAACGAATATGAATCACTGTTTCCCAAGAGGAAAATATGTCGGGATAAACCCTGCCATTTTCGTCCCTTCTGCGACGTTTTGCGGCCAAAGGCAGGCCAATGCACGAAGATAATGTTCCGGCCAAGCCAAAAGCACAGGGAAGTGCAGCGTTGGGAGATTGAAGCTCTACTACTGGAGAGTAGTAGGGGACAGCGTGTATCTATGTTGCCATGAACCCTGGCACAACAAGAACCCCAACAAGAATACATGGCAGAACATGCTCCTGTCCTGTGGCTACAACATCTGTCTGCGCTAAATTTCTTTTTAAGTGCCGCTAAATTTTTTTTGAATACCCATATCCTGGATGTGCGCTAAATTTTTTCTTGAGTGAAAATAAATATTTTTTTGAGTGGTTACCCCTTTGGGGGCACCCCTATTTTGAGAGGGAAAACGATAACCGACAGGAATTTTTGGAGATATGGGTATGTGCCACGCCAAAATGGTAACCAATAGCCAACCAAAAAATCATCATTTTAGTAAGAAGCCCCATTGGTTTTGGGAGTACCACTATTTCTGGCACATGTCACATACCCACATGAGGAGACTGGTCCTGATACTTTGAGGAGATTGGTCATATGATGACCTGGTCATTTGATGAGAGTCTGAGGAGATTTAGAGATATGGGGGTTTCTTAAAATAGGGAACCCTCCATGTGTCATGCCCTCATGTGCTAGGAACCTACCCGCATGTCTCGTTTTTGCTCAAACAGCACAGCGTTCTAGAATGGAATCACCGGTCTGCTCCTCGTGCAGACGGTGGACCACAGAGCATAGCTCCGCCACTCTGTGCCGGGTGTGTGGTGGAGCTTTAGCGCTAATCCGGCTGGCTCAGGAAAGACATCTGAGCCGCGCTGGCTACGAGTTAGCTGGCAATCGCCTAGCTTCCTTGGTGGGGGAGCTCACTGTCCTGGTTGGCGCCAGTGAGCCAGCCCAGGGCTCTAGGCCTCCTAACAAGGAGGCTTCACACCCTTCTCCTGCACCTGAGGGTGCAAAGGAGGAGGGTAAGGAGCCAAAAGGCTCCTCTAAACAAGGAGGGGAAGACTCCTCTCCTGCGCAAGGTTCAGAGGTACCAACCCCGAGTTTATCAAAGGAAAGTCGAAAAACACCTCCTGTCTCAGAAGGAGGCGATCGTAAGAGGCACAGTCGCTCTCCTAGGTCTAGGGACCGTCCAAGGAGGAGGGACACCAGCTCTCCTAGGGACTCGTCTAGAAGGAGGCGCAGGAGGGATAGTAAGCCTATCTCGATCTCACCTGAAAAAAGGAGTAAATCGGGTGAGAGAAGTGCCAAAGCCTCTACGTGGCGCCCTTCTCTAAGGAGGGACACTCAGCCTGAGACAGGGTTGAGATTGAAGCCAAACTTTTCTAGAGTACCTAGTCCAAAGAACAGCCCCAAAAAGGAGGAGGCCACCACCCCTCCTGCCTCTAGTAAGGAAGAGCCCAAAGTAGTCCCAGCTCGACTCACCCCGGGAAAGGCACAAGCCGAGCCTTCAAGTGCTTCGCATTCCCAGTGGGACGGCTGGAATTGGTACGGGTATCCTTGGGATTGGAATCAGTACTGGGTCCCGGCTCCCTCCTACCCAACAGGAGGAACAGAAAAAGGGAAAGGTAAAAACCAGCTGTCCTCCTTTGGTTGTTCAGGAGGAAAAGGGAAAGCATCGGCAAAGGGTGCAAAGAAAAAGAAGAGTAACAAGGGAGTGAAACGGCCCCTGTGGTGGGAGGCTAAGAAAGGAAAGGGCGGAAAAGGCAAGAAGGGGTGGCTACTTCCTTCTCCTGTTTGTGAGGAGGAGGAAGAAGAGATAGAGGAAGAAGCCGAAAGTCCGCGGGCTATAGTTAGAGAAGAGGGCACTCCTGCAGAGGCGGAGGAGGGCTCTCGAGGAGCTGCTGCAGTTGCAGAAAGAGAGCGCTCCTGGGTAAATGCCCCCCAAGAGGATTAGAAGACCAGCAGCCGTTGCTGCTGTTCGAGGAGGAAGGTTGAGACGGCCAGCCGGGCTGTTAGGTAGGGGCGGCCTTCCCGTTCCAGCTGATCCCGAATGGCTCGAAGTTGGTCATCTGAACGAGGACTCCATACCCTTAAAGAGTTTAGTCGAGCTGGAGCTCACCTATCAGGACGAGGTGGGCAAAGCGTGCGGGAACCTGGCAGAAGTGAACCAAGACGCAGAGGGGAAGTGGCTGGGTATCCAAGTGAGTGGGACCAACATCGGAAACCTGAGGCAGTGGAGGCTTTCGAATGCTGGCCCACATCGCCTCCTGTATGTAGCTCGAGAGGAGGTGGAAGCAGCCAAGAGGCTACCCTTAGAAGGAGTGGGATACCTGAAGAGAATAAGGCTGATCCCCTCTATAACAGAGGAGTGGGGTCGAAACTGCGAAGAGGCCGCGCCCGCAGTTCCAGTGGTACCCGAAGAGACCGAGGCTCTTCATCGAGCTGCAGCTCGCTTTGGGCTGCAAGGAGGTCCAGAAAGGGCAGTTCACAGAGAAGGGGATGCAGAAGCCGAACCCCCCCCTCCTGCGACCTCCTCAAAGAAAAAGAAAAGCGGATCCGCGAGAGTGAGGGAGATGGTCTCAAGGGCTACTTGGGATCCAAGGGACACGCCTCTGGATCCGAATTTCAAGCGTCCGGTGAAGGTGTCAATCCGAAAAAAGGGGTCTACTTCATCGGGGAGTTCCTCAGGCTCAAGCAAGAGTTCATGCCTGTCAACGGATCAGCAGCTACGGAAAGTGGCGAAGAAACTCCCAGGGTATCTGTGCCGCCGAGCAGCGAAGGAGGCCTCGGTGGTTTTGAGTCAGTCGGTAGCGAGGGAATCCGCCGAATCCTATGCGATTTTCCGCCGCTATTACCGGCAGGTGCTCCTGTCCAAGGTCCACAGCCGTCCCTTGCTGAGGGAGATGCAAACGGTTGTGACCGTTCTGGACACCCTCATAAAGGGGAATGTCCTGGCAAGCCTGGACCTCTTGAGTCAGAGGCTCAAAAGCCTCGAGATGATCAGTGCGGGAACTCCTTCAGAACTGGCCGGGCAAGTCGAGCTCGTGCCCAAGGAGTTGACCGGGCTGACATCGCTAGCCGAGGGAGAGCTGGCAAAGAGAGGCTACCAGCAAGAGGCAAAGCTGGCCAAAGCCTTGAAGGGACAAGGAAAAGGGAAAAGCGATTCCCGTCCCGAAGGCAAAGGGAACACGAAAGGAAAACCGTGGGGAAAGAGCAATCCAAAAGGAGGGAAGGAGAAAGCAGAGGAGACCAAACCAGGGAAGGGTGGTTAAATCCTGCTTTCTGCTGGGACCAATCTCAGCCTCCTCTCCCTCCTGGCATCGCGAATGAGGATGTTTTAGGAGGGCAGCAAAGTCTGCACTCCTCCGGACCCGGGGCCCGTGTAGCGGTCGGCGTGGGTGTGAGCCATGGCTGCGAGAAGCCTGCTGCAAGTGGGTGGAGCCGCGAACTGAGGCTTAAGGCCCGCAGCACAGGATGGGAATTCCTGGGAGACCTTGGGGGGTCAATGTTAGGCTACTTATTATCCCTACCCCCTCAAATTGTTTCAAAGGTGCAGGACCATGCTAAGGAGGGACTTTTTCCGCTCCCCTTGCCTCGGGGTTTGACCTCGATTTGCAAGAAGATGAGTGAGTGGGAAGAAGGGATTATTCGTAGCCTAAATTTCCTTTCGACAGGTTCCTTTGCCCTGGGGGAGTCGGTCCCTTCACGGCTTCAAGAGGTCTTGTTGAGAGAGATTAGGAGTTCCCTTGTTGTTGTACAGGCGTGGCAGTCTCATCCCATTGGTAGTTTTGATGTTGGTCTTTTTTGGAAACAGAAACATGTAAATAGTTATGGTGTAGAAGTTCATGTAGCGCAATCCGTCAGGTGGGAGAACATAGATGTTAGTTTGCCTAAGGCAGAACTTACTGGGATAATCCCGGCTGAAAAAATTTGTACAGGTGGCATGCGCGATTTTATTCTTTACCCTGAAAAATGGTTGAAACCCTTTAGTGAACGGGCTTGGATGAAATCCCCCCGTGTAATGGTTCCGAGCGAAGCTTGGGAACCATTGGTTGAAGGGGTACTTTCGCGTAATCTTTGTGGGGTGTTGCCTGAAGAATCGGTTTTTTGTGTACAGGGTTCGCCAATTTTTGGAGGACTTTTCGGGGTCCCTAAAGGGGAAACCAAAGAAGATGGCACCCCCATTTTAAGGTTGATAATGGATTTGCGTGGTATAAATCAAAATTTTTTGTCCTTGGGAGGGGACCTTAGTACTCTCCCGGTGCTTAGTCAGCTGTTCCAACTCCAGCTGCATCCCCATGAACAGCTCGTTGTGTCAAGTGAGGATATAAAAGCCATGTTCTATATCATTGGACTTCCTCCTCAATGGGCCCCATACCTATGTTTTGGTAAACCTGTACCACCTCGCTTCAACCCACCAGGAGTGAAGGGTGACTGTTACCTCTACTCGAAGGTATTACCCATGGGATATATCAATAGTGTATCGCTTGCCCAGGCGATTCATCGAGCAGTTGTGGACTCCGCCCTCCGATCTCACATCCCCTCGGACAGGGAGATGAGGCGAGATCGAGAGGTCCCACTGGCACCACAATATTACCGAACTTACCTTGACAATTTTGATGAATTGACCAAAGTTTCCCAACAATTGTTGGAATCCGGGGCTCCCTCCTTAGTAGATCTTCTCCAGGAGGAATATGCATCTTTAAAAATACCCCGCAATGAGAAGAAGGCAGTAAAGCAGAGCTCCCAAGCGGAGATCCAAGGGGCCCATTTAGACGGGGTTGCCGGGGTGGCCTATGCTAAGCCAGATAAAGCCACTCGTTACCTGATGGGGTTGTTGGATGTGGTTGGATCTGGGAGGGCCAGCCTCAAACAGCTCCAAGTCTTGACGGGTGGTTTAGTCTATTTGTTCTCGTATCGCCGACCCCTAATGGCAACTCTAAACCAGGTTTGGGAGTTTATGGTTTCCTTCACAAATGATGTGGTTGTGAAGCCGCTGCCTTCGGGGGTCCTTCAAGAGTTGATAGCTGCTTTCTTCTTATCAGCTGTAAGCTATATTGACCTTAGGTTGGACATAAACCCTGTGATCACTTGTTCGGACGCTTCCGAAACTGGAGGTGGCCTGTGTAAGTCTACTCAGCTGACGGAGCAGGGCCTCCTTGCTTCTCAAGGCAAGATCCGGGGGGAAATGGACCGTTCCGAGCCCTTGGACGGGCTACTGGTCATTTCAGCCTTCGATGGCATAGGTGCACTCAGGGTTGCCCTAGATACTTTAGAATGCCCCATCGCTGGCTATATAGCTATAGAATGTAAAGCTGAGGCCAACAGAGTATTAGAATCCTTTTTTCCTAACTCTTTGAAAGTTCCCGATATCTCAGAGGTTACAGAGGCAGACCTCTTGATTTGGGCTGCGCAGTTCCCAAATTGTCGGGGCGTTTTGGTGGCCGGTGGGCCACCATGTCAAGGAGTTAGTGGATTAAACGCTTCTAAGAAGGGGGCTTTAGCAGATCCTAGGTCAAATCTTTATAAAAAGTTTTGTCAGATCATCACTTGGGCTGAGGGGATTTTCACTTGGTGCTGTGTTTACCGTTTAATGGAGTCGGTTTTTAGCATGTCAGAAGTGGACAGGACCCATTACTCGGAGGGTATCCAGCTGCAGCCTTACTTGGTAGACTCCAAGGGAATATCCTTGTGCAAACGGCCGAGGTTGTGGTGGTTTGATTGGTCAGTGAAAAGTAGAGAGGGTGTAGAAATCTATCTACCCTCCTCAAACCAATTGAACGATTATGGCAAAATTGTTCTTTCATCCCCGGTAGATCCAATAGGGTTGTTGGCTCCTGGTTGGAAACAGGCTGACCCAAGTCATCATTTTGCCACTTTCACCACTGCCCAGCCAAAAGGTGCCCCAGGTTTTAAACCAGCAGGGTTGTCATCCTGCAGCGCTCTTGATTTGGAAAAGTGGTCAGAGGATCGCTTTCGATTCCCCCCTTACACGTATCAATTCAAAAATGGCGTCGTCCATAAAAAGAAAGGATGGCGATCCTTATGTATTGAAGAAAAGGAGATAATCATGGGATTCCCAAAAGGATATACCCTTCACGCTTCAAGTAAATCATTTAGGAAATCCCATCCCGCATCCGCAGACGACATTCGTATGACCCTCATAGGCAATTCTTGGCACGTAGGAGTAGTCTGTGCCCTCTTGCACGACCTCCTAGTTCAGCTTGCTCTGATTCAACCTAGGTCCCTCTGTTCCATTGTCACTGCTCTCAGGCCTGGATCTTCAAAGGAACTGAGCCGGTACCTTTTTCGGCCGTCGTTCACCACAAGGCGGCCTTTCAACAGAGTAGAACAAACAGTTGAGGACCAACAAAAACTCGCTGAACGGTTACATTACATGGTTTCTCCTAAAGGTAATGATGTGATGTTGTCTGCTGCCACGGAACCTTTGCCAAGTGCTCACAGGTTTCGAACGTCGGTACCTGCCGCTTTGTGGCGCTGGGAGACCGTTTGTTCATGGAAATGGCGTCCCAATCAACACCACATCAACCATCTCGAAATTAAGGCTTTGTACACTGGACTTAAGTGGAGGGTCATGAGACAACATGTCACCCATTCCAAAGTTCATCACTTGGTTGATAGTATGGTAGCCTTACAAATCTTGAACAAAGGTCGTACCAGTAGCCGCCGTTTGCGCTACATCACCCGCAAAATAGCTGCCTTGCTTGTCAGTGCCCGTCTTTTCCTTATCCTCTCCTACGTGGCTACAGATTTAAATCCTGCAGATAGGCCTTCTCGAAGGCCTGTAAAGAAGAAATGGTTAAAAGGAAACAGATAATCGAAAGCCACGACAAGGAGGAAAGGAAAAGACGAAGAGGCGAGCTAGGCACTTTACACGGGTTGACCATCCGGCCATCTACAGTAGCAAGGTACGACAAAGCCTTTAAATCCTTTTTAACTTTTTTATCTGATCATTGTCTCAGGTTAGGATCCACCAAAGAACAGGTAGATTTGCAAGCTCAAGATTTCCTTGAATATCTCTGGGAATCTGGTGAAGGCATGTCGCTGGCTGCTGACTCTCTTAGTGCGATCCAGCATTTCCAACCAAGCATGCGCCGCCATTTGAATGGCAGCTGGCGCCTACTCCGTACGTGGCAACGGTATGAAATACCATCAAGGTCCCCACCTCTCACCTGGACTTTGTTAGAGGTTTTAATGGGATACTTTCACCCCATTGAACCTAGGATTTCTTTAGCCATAGGTTTAGCTTTTAAAGCACTATTACGTACTGGAGAAATGCTTGGATTGCAGGCCAAAGATATCGTCATTCCGCCTCGTGCTCAATCTGCTGTCCTGTTTTTGGGTGAGACAAAAACAGCACATAGAAATCCCCATGCTGGAACAGTTTCTTGCCATCACCCTACTTTAATCTACTTGCTTAAAGCCTGGAAGAGCACGTGTCACCCTGACGATTTTCTCGTACCTTGGCCGCAGCACAAATTCCGAGCTGCTTGGGCAGAAGCCATGTTGAAACTTCACCTTCACAGTTTCTCTTTTAAACCATATAGTTTGAGACGAGGAGGGGCCACTGAGTTATACCTTACCACGCGTAGCTATTCCCAAGTTACCCAACAAGGCAGGTGGTCCGCAGAAAAGACCACTCGAATTTACATTCAAGACTCCGTTGCCCTCCTAACTGAACTTTCGTATCACCCCTCACCTTCTCACTTAGCCCACAAGTCTCATTGGACATCCGTAGTCCATAGCTGTGTTGAGCCACGGTCTACACCGTCTTATAGGGGACGTGGAAGAAAGAAATGAAATAAAGTTTTTATCCCCCACAGAAAATTTTTCAAAGAAAATTACTGTGGGTGCAAGTTTCAAAAGCAAAGTCTGTTTCAAGCTTGAACCGAGACTAAGGGCAGGGGCCTGCACAGTTGTTTTTCCTACCAACTCTGGTTCTGCATCAGAGAAAAAGAGCGAGGGTTGGTCTCCTAATTATGGTTGTTAGTGTTATATTGCTGTAAATGATTAACATTGGATGATTTGTGGGCCCCCCTATTTTGGGAAGCACCCATACCTTTGGGGTTGGAATTGATTTTACTAGATGCTTTTATGTACTACATAGGGTTCATGGATGTGCTTAAAGTTGATGGAATCTATATTTACGAGAGCTTCCAAGGCTAAGTTGTGTTGGAGGAAACACCCGGTTTTCCCCATGATAGTTCTTCAAGTTGGAAGGTCTAGGTAGATGTGTATGGATGTCTATAGCAGTTGATGGAATTGATTTTACTAGATGTTTAACACCTGTGGGTAGATCTGAGGTTGATGGAATTGATTGTCCCCGCACCTAGGAACCCACAGAAAGAAAGGAGCTTAGGATAGGTGATGGTATTCTCGAATTTTGAATAGGATATAATAGGGAAGCAGCAATGATTTGAGGGCCGTACCAGGATGGCAGAACTAAGTGAAACTAACATCACTCATCATATCTTGCTTGGCAGGGATCTCCACAATCAGTTGACAGCAATCATGAACAACAGCCACAACCGAATATAAGCTGTATCTTGAGTATATTGTTGATCATCGGTCACTATCCCCCAGATCCCATCCTTGGTTCACGATCTGGGCTTATCTATGCAATGCAAGCATGTGGCACTGCACTGCATTCTGATGTAGTGCACAATATCTGGTGGAGTTTGCATCGTTGGCACCATGTATCACCATATGTAGCATACGGATGTACCGCCAAATTGCTGTGCACCAACCTTTTACCAACTACACAGGGGTGTCAAGCAAATCAAGCAAAATCCTGGGGATTAGCCCCAGTCCACACCTCCAGGAGAATGGTGACGGTGACCCTTCAAGAATCTAGAGGGGGAAAGCAATAGTCATCGGACTTCAACGACATGCCGATGGTCAAACGTCTTCAATTTCGCAGTTGTGAACATGCCTAAAGGTACTTGTTCTGTTAACATTCTTGGAACACCAAGGATATACTTGTGTTTTGGCAACCACGAGAATTTGAGTGACACTAATCGGCACATGCAGAGCCATGGAACACTGAATTGGGGGCTACCCATTGATACAAGCAATTGTAGCGAGCAGATGACTTTGGAAAAAAACAGCAGCGGGTTTTTCCCAAGGTTTTAACTAGCCTGGGCCACGGGAATAGAGCCGTGGCTGATGCATGTTGATGCTATGGGTTCTACTGAGGAAGTTGGGACTGGAAACGGCAATTCAGCTTGGAAGGGTTGTCGTTTCCACGGAGTGTTCCAGGTGGGCGGGACTCTACAAGGGCTACATTGCCAAGGTGCGATTCACAACGCACACGGTCAGTGGCCCGCCCGGTTTGCGGCAACGAGTGTGTCGTATGTATTGACTATTCATATCTATTCGTGAGTGTGAATTTTGACCAGCCCCCAACACATCATTGGCGAAACTCTCATTATGAATGACGCAGTGGTTCGAGATTAAGACAGCATAATGAATATGAGATTCGCAAGGCTGATGAATTCTGCAGTGTCATTCCTTGAGTTTTTTAAGGCTGCCGTCCTCGGCCCACTGGCAAACAGAGAAGGGTGGCACATATCGAAACACTCGGTTAGTTGTTTGCTTAGTCTGGAGGCTGGTGGGTTGCTTGGTTTCTCAGTTGCATGTTGCACAATATTGGGGTGACATCATAGATGCACTGCCACTGCCATGAAACTCAAGGTGTCCCGAACCTACAGCATGAACAGCCTCAGTATCTACTATAGTCTGCTGTTTTTGATGTGATACGATTCTGGATTACTCCGATTATTTCTTGTTTGAATATATTTGTTTCATAGCTTTTCATTTCATGTGCCCATCAGGAGCAATGATAGATATATGGCCGTGAACTACAATCAACTATACACACACACACAGACAGTTGGAAACAATTGGGCAATAGCTCATGTCCCAACAAAAAACTCGTTTTGCCCAATCTGAACAGCCAGGGTACCCGGGTTTTTGACCCACAGCCAATATGCGGGTTTTTCAAAATAGGGGTACCCCCAAATCATCCTTTATATCAGCCATAGCAATAAACCAACCATTTTGGGGTGCCATATGGCTTGAGAAACCACCATATATATGGCTGGTATGTGCCCTAGTCTTATTGCCTATTTTCTCCCATTTTCAACCATTAACCATGGTTCAATATTGACCCACAACCATATATAGCTGGTATATCCACTACTATTGTTGATGATCAATCCCTATCATTAACCATTAGCCAGCTAGATAACCGCCATATAGTTGGTATATATCCCCTATACTTGCTAGGTATCATACCCTATTATAAACCCGTTAAACCAGCTAGTTAACCAGCTGGTTCTATGGTTTAGGCCACATCCACCAATATTTGGCGTTGATGATCCATGGGTGGACACTGGCCGTGTCACCGCGGCTCAGGTGGCTCGTTTGGGGCCTGGATCAGCATTGATTTTCTGCACTTACGAGCAGGTGGTGGGGGGATGGCAGTGGTGCGCAGGTGGCTTTCAGAGGTAGGGAGGTGGGTCTTGGGATGGTTCAAGAGGTGGTTGAAGGTAGGGAGTAACCATGAGTAACCCGTAACCACGACCTCAAGTGGTAGGGGAGGTGGTAGGGATGGTAAGTATTCTTGGAACCTAGTGGTGATTTCACGGTTGTCTTTGCTGCTTATCGTTGAATGCGTGATCATGGCTCAATACATTTGGCAATGTTGGCCCTGTTTGCTGCTTACATACCCATGAGTATGTCTAGCTGGACTCCCTGTTCATCCCAAGCTATAGTTACTATCAATTCAGGAACTAAGGAGAAGTGGGGGCACATCATTTTATGGACAAACCCTATCCATATAATATAAACTTGTTTTTTTAATATATGGGGTTGTCCATATATATATATATATATATATATATGGTATTCCCCATATACACCTGTTTCGCTAAGCTTCAATCCTATTCTAGGTTGGAGGGCCAAGCCTTTGTTTGTTCCTGTATTGACCCGTTGTTTCAGAACACTTTGTGAGTGTATGACCAAGCTCCGTATGCTGAGTTTTCAACCTTGGTGCATGTGATGCCCTTGAAAGGGCAGCGAAGGGTTGAAAGCTTGAAGAAAATTCAATGACTATGAACAATGATGGGGTTGATAGGTTTCTCATGGTGAGTCATCAACATTAACAGGTGTAGCCTGGTGAGACAAAGAAGCCATTTTGGAGTAGTACCATGAGCCCGGCTTCTAATGGAAAGTGTTCCTTTCGGGTATTTTTTGTGCCTGGTGAGACCTTTGTCGATCACATGTCGACGCGTAGCCTTCACCCGCGCAGTTTGGCTCCAGCGTTGAACAGCTCATCGTTCCATTTTTTCCAGGTTGCTTACAGCGGCAAAGGCACATAGAACTGGATATGCAGCGCTTGAGTCATACGCTGGGAACATGAAACAACCATGGCATAGCATGGCTATATTTGAACCACGCCTCCCATGGTCGATCTTTTTGGGGATGCGCATCGGTGATCGAAATGTTTCAAGTGACGGTGTCGTTGCCCAGCGGTCACAGTGAAAGTTTTTCACTTCCCGAGTCCTCGACGGTGGGTGACTTGAAGAGTTTGGCCAAAGAAGCCTTCGGAGTTGGCTTTTTGAAGCTCCTGACTGCAGAGGGCCATGCCCTGACTGCCCAGAAACAGTTGCAGGAGGTGGTTCGACATGGAGATCATCTTACAGCCATTTCACTGCAGGCGAAGCTCACAGCCTCAGGCGGAAGATATCCGGGTGATCGCACAGGAAAATCCATGAGGTTTCGCCATGGATAGCCATAGATACCATGGGTTGATGATGCATAATATCCAGCTAATGTTGGTGATTCGTTGGTAGAAGTAAAGATAGATAAATAGATAAGCAATTGAGTAGAAAAATAAGCACATAGATGAATTAACAAATAGATAGATAGGTGGATACATAAATTAACAAATACATAAATGCAGAAGTAGAATATCATGATATGCAATACAATACCATTGATGATAGATAAAACATATCTTTACAATCTCGTTGCAAGATGCTTCTGATACTGTTCTATACCTCGTTTGCGCCAGGGTTCATATTCCATGTTTCATCGTTGGGCTCGAAAGAATGTTTCGCAATGTGCAGAAATGTGGATGGCAAATACTCTCCATCCGAAGTGTGGTCACAATATGATTCAGTGAGACCAGAATACAATCAGACACTACATGAACAAATCTGAGCATCGAAAACACAAATTCAGCGATAGCAGGTCTTCATGGTTGAAAGGAAACTAGGTGTTAGATAGGTTGAAATCATATATCAACTCCCATCTGGATAAAACATGAAGGAATCATTCTAAACGCTTCAAGTCAGATCTGAAAGTGGGAGAACGCTTCATCGACAGATCCACCCTCAGCACAGGCAGAGCCTTCGCCTTGTGGTGTTGTGGAGGAGATGGAGTGGTCACGTGGGGTGATCAACAGCTTGGTGGTGACAGCTCTGGAGTCCAAGAATGGCTGAGAAATGTGCAGCAGGTGAAGGCGGGTCTGGGAGTCGTTGCAAGTTGCAACCTCTTGATATATCTGGGTGTTTCTCAAGCCAGTGACTGGGAACACCAAAGCCATGGTTGGTTTCTTACTGCCAATGGTTAGTATGGTCTTGGTATATAGGTGTTGTTCAATATAGGAATACCCCCAAATCATCTCATATCAACCATTTGTAGCAATGAGCCATCAATTTTGGGGGTTCCACGAGCTATTAAGAATAATAATCAACAAACCATTTTTGCGGGTACCCCCAGCTATTAAGAAACCACCATATCTTGGTATTGTTTGCCTGAGCATGTAAGGGTTGACCGTTGACATGCCTCAGGCCTCTTTTGGCGCATTTGCTGCAATCCTGGCCGATGGATCCGTAGTCACCTGGGGAGACGATCCAGAGGTAAATTGGGGTGGGCACAGCTTTATGGTCCAGGATCAGCTGAAGAATGTACAAGAGGTCGAGGCCAGTTCAGCTGCGTTTGCTGCAGTCCTGGAGGATGGATCAGTTGTGACCTGGGGTGAGAACGACTGTGGCGCTGACAGTTCTGCAGTTCAAAGCCAGTTGAGGAAAGTGCGGGCTGTTCGAGCCACCGAGGCTGCTTTTGCAGCCATTTTGGACGATGGGTCGGTGGTTACTTGGGGCGATGCAGAACATGGTGGTGACAGCTCGGCGGTTCAGGGTCAGTTGAAACACGTCCAGCAGATCCAGGCCACACAAGGCCTGGCGATGTTCGAAGCATTCGGGTGCTTGGGCTACTTCCCCAAGCTACTAAGACATGACATGTTCTTTGTTTTGCAAGGAAAAGCGTGGAAAACAAGACGAAACAACTATAGAACTACCCTTATCATATATGGAAAAACATCCAGATTTGTCCTCCAAGCCCAGCAGGGGGGGGTATCTACCGCAGGTGCCTTTGCAGCGCTGCTGGACGGTGGATCCGTTGTGACTTGGGGTCACCGCGACTTGGGCGGAGACAGCACCGGGGTCCAGGCCCAGCTCCGCCGGGTGCAAGACGTCACCGGCAGCGGAGGCGCCTTCGCTGCCATCGCCGATGGCTCGGTGGTGACCTGGGGCGGTCGGGCGCTGGGAGGCGACAGCTCCGAGGTTCAGAGCCAGCTGCGGAAGGTGCAGCGCATCGAGGCCACGGAGGGAGCCTTCGCGGCGATCTTGGAAGATGGGTCAGTGGTCACCTGGGGACCTGCGGAGTATGGTGGGGATAGCGCTGCAGTTCAAGGTCAGCTGAGGAATGTGGATCGGATTTGGAGCACGCATTTTGCGTTCGCTGCGATTGGATCAGAGGGCTCGGTTGTGACCTGGGGCCGTTCAGATTGTGGCGGCGACAGCTCAGTGGTTCAAGCGCAGCTGAAAAATGTCCAGGAGATTCAAGGGTCACGACTGGGAGCTTTTGCAGCACTGGCGGATGGGTCGCGACTCGTGACATGGGGTCAGCCACTCTATGGTGGCGACAGTTCGGGAGTGGAAGATCAGCTCAGAAGTTTGTAGCTGGTGGCCGCTTGAAAAACTGCTGCTGGGTTGGCCGGGAACCCAATCAGCTGCAGGATCAGTGGTAGCAGCGGTTCAATGGATGTTTCTCAAGTCATAGGGGTACCCCCAAATCATCTAACATTAACCATTTGTAGGTAATAAACCAATCATAACTTTGGGGTTCCCTATGCCTTCAGAAACCACCAAATGGTTGAACAGATCGATCTCTTCAGGGCTACCGATCCAGCTGACAGAGCTTCTTCAGCTGGTGATGGTCAACATGCGATCCCCGCAAAGTGGTTGCTGCGTATCACAGTTCACTTCCTTCCCAAATGGAAGGCTTCATTAGCAGATAGCTCTGGTGTATGCCTTGCTTTAATTTTCTGGGACGCAGGAATCTTCAGGTTGTATCTTGCGCAACATGTGAGCATGGTAAGGATGGGAAGCTCAATTCAAAACTGGGTGACGGGATGGGTACCTCTCTGCTGGTATCGACACCATCCTTGGGAGCTGCGCGCACTGACGTTTTTCCTGAGATCGTAGCTGGTTGGTGATTTATTTTTTTCCCTACTAGTTATTAACCAATGATTGGTTGAGTTTTCGACGTTTTTTTTTTCCCCTATAGTACTTCTTAACCAACGGTTGGTTGGCAAATATTTTTCATGGGGGGTGAAACCAACACCCAGATAGCTGTGCACTGTGGGACCCATCGATTTGGGATGTGAACTCGATATCCTCTGGCGGCACTGCTGGCAGCGAGGTTACGAGGGACCCACAGCCAGAGCAGTATCCCTATGGTTAATCAGATTGAAGCACTGGATGGTGGCAACTTAGAGGACATGGGTGTTTCTCAAAATGGGGAGCCCAAAAAATAGTTGGTTTACTACTAGAAATTGTTGATATTGGATGACTTGGGGGGGTCCAATTTTGAGAAACTCCCATATAGAAGATGTGGTTACCCATGAAGTGTGGGTCAATATATGCGCGGCAGGAAGCATCAATATATAAGTTAATAAGTATCAACAAATTATCAATGATGGTTGATACTTGTATCAACAAGTTACTTGTCGATTCTGTTCCCAAAGAGTTCATCATGCAGCTTCTCATTTTGTAGCACTGTCGCCATGGCCAGCCATCAACGAATCCAAGCAGCCACCTGGACAGAGAGGTCACCGGGATCCCAGGGGGTTCGCAGCGGGCGGCGCAGGTGATGAACCTCTTCCGCTGAGAGGCTTCTCTCTGTGGGAACCGTTCAGTGGAACGGACACAGCTCCGAAACGACTTGGTTTCAACGGGATTCAATTGACAGCAGATACATTGATGCAGATGCAAATAGTGCAAACATGCATATGTGTAGTCAATACAATTATATATATATATATACATATAAAAACGTACATCTACATTTAAAGGTAGATTACAAGACTCACTTCCATTCTCTTTTCGCCACCAAAGGTT
Source organism: Symbiodinium kawagutii (assembly GCA_009767595.1). Lineage (NCBI taxonomy): Eukaryota > Dinophyceae > Suessiales > Symbiodiniaceae > Symbiodinium > Symbiodinium kawagutii. The sequence goes on from VSDK01024487.1 coordinate 729,145, forward strand.
CGGGTACTCCTGTATGTTGGATGACTGGCAGAAGCGCCGCTGGGAGGCTTCCTCTTTCACCACATGGTCTGCATCCAGATATATGGTGACATAGCTATGCACATTTTATTTGTGTAGAAATGTCATTTGACATTGTGAACCAAATAGCTTATAACTCTTATAGCTTTTGCATTACTGTAATTACTCTGTATTCATCTATATATGTAAATATGCAAGTGCAAATTTGCACACATTTGCATACAGAATGTAAAGAAAGAGGGCTATTGAAGTATTTTCATTTTACGGAAAACATCAGCACATCACACAATCTAAGCCGAAGCTGACCCGGATCCTTTTCCAGTTTCGTTGTATTCGGGGCTTAGTCAGATTTAGGGGTTTGCATGGGTTTCCATAAATACCTCAAAATGGATGGATTGTAGTGAAGAAGTACAGTAGCCCTGATTTATGGGTCAGTTAGTGTGAGACCATCATCTTGGGTTGTGGGGCAAAATTTCCGTGCGATTGAAATTTGTGAATCGGTCGAACTGGGTCCAAGTACAGCCGTGGTGCAGTCAGCTGTGGGGATGGAGCCGAAGCTTCTTTCTCTGCGGGTGAATTCTCTTCAAATCACCGCTTGCTGACCTTTTCGAATACACCAATAGGGGTTGATGAACACCCACAATGGTTTAACAACTATGTACTCGTAGGTGGTTTGATTGACATTTTTCCTTGTTTTCCCGAGTAAGCGTTAACAAATGGTTGCTTGACAAGCATAGTTTTCAAAGGGGTGGTTCAACCACCAACCAGTTTTGAATACACCAATATCATCACATATCGTCCAAACCTGGTTGAATCGTAAATCCATCGTTTTTTTTGTTCAGCGGGAACGGATTGCCAATCACAATTTGGCAACAGGACTGGATTTCAAGTGTGAGGAGCTCACCTTCTTGCTGGCTGCTGCCACCTTTTGGCTTAGCAATATATCAACAAGGAGGGCGCCACCCTGAACGAATCCGAACCGTGCTCCCCCGTACTCCCCTGAGCTCCTCCGTGCTTTCACAATGAAGTGGGCAGCGGTGGCCTTCGCTTTGACTCTGGTGGCTGCATGCGACACTGCAAGTGGCGACACTTGTGCCGGTGAATGTGAGGAGAATCTTCTCATGCAGAGGAAAGTCGTGGAGAGACTTGGGCATGAAGATTGGATGTGTGGACATGACATTAGATTTGGCTTTGAATCATCCTTCTAAATAAGCTTAGAACTGCTTAAACATCATCGATAAAAATGGCGCAGCAAGAACGCTTGTCAAGTTCAGTGGCTTCCGAATTGTCGGTGTGAACTTGGAGGTTTTTTGAAGGACTAGGCTATTAAAATCAAGCGCTGATTGCTTCGCATTGCGTTCATGATCACTTGCTGAGCTTAGCCTTCAGTTGATGGCCCTTTTTCTAACTGGTGGTTTCTCAAAATAGGGATCCCCCAAAATGGTTGGTTTATTGCTATAAATAGCTACTATTGGATGATTCGGGGGTACCCCTATTTTGAGAAACCACCAACTGGGGAAGCCAGCAGTTGATCGCCCTGGCCGGAGCCAGCGAGCCACTCTCGAACCTGGATCTTTGGTGTTGAACTCATCTAATCAAGCATCAGTAATCATCCATGAACCGTTTAGTTCACCAGTTGTAAGGCATGACCATCTTGATGTTAAGCGCACCCATGACTATAGTGGGCTTTGATAATTTTGAGGGTGGCCACCCCAAAGTGATGATTTTAAAGGAAGATTGTGGGGCTAAGAACTGTACTATAGAATGTATCTCAGTGAAAAGGTACATAAGCAGGTTTATCGGAAAAAGCCCTGTGGAGGCAAATGATGTGAGAGCATTTGATTTCCCTATTGAACAAGGTGATTGATCCAAGGGTACCGCCCAAGCAACCTGAACTAAGGTATTTGCTCAACAACTCATTGGGACATTGGGCATTTCTCGACGTTCGGAATACCCTTTTCATGCCATGGATTTCAATGCTCAACCCGTAATTGTTGGTGAATGTCGCCTTTTTTGGGGTATTGGATGATCTTGGTCTATGTGTATATGCATAATATCATAGTTCGAACATTTGCCCGATTGGATGAGCCAAGATGGGGCATGATTTTTTCTTTACCAGAAACCAGTCATCTGAAAGTTGTCATCCACGTTTAGACCGCGGCCACCGCAGTGGCTACGACAGGTCCAAGATTGATGATTCATGCCTTTTTGTGGTTCAACTTAGTACGTATAGTGTAATACGGTATACAGTATACAATGTATATACAAGTGTATGTTTAGAGTTTAGATCTCAGATTATCCCAACGCAGATGTACAGGAATCTATTTTGTGATTCGGCGTGTGACCCCATTTTTTCCCATCCTGCGTCGTGGAAACGATTCCGGAGGAACAGCAGTTGGCCCGTAACCTTGGTGCTTTTGGATGGTGGCTAGTGACCTTCCAGTTAAGAATCAGTATCATTCAAGGACCTCGAGGAAAACACGTAGATGGCGCCAGAGGAAGCAAGCACATATCGTGATATGTACTGCTACACAATGCTACTATGGTCATTGGTTCCGCTATGTTACAAAGGGACAGGAAAAACATGGCCCACGTTCAGATACAATGGAGTGCATGAAGCCGAAATCAGCCAGGGCCCACAGCTGAGGAAAAGAGAGGATCGCTACAAGCACATCGACAAGGCACAGCCAAGGCCCCGCCGTGAACGTCGGCTAAAACGTCGGCTCAAACGGCGCGGTATCACGCCACACACACATGACACGCCCACCTTCGGTGCTGCTCCGACCACCAGAACCACCACGACCACAACAACGACAACGACAACGACAACGACCACCACGACCACAACAACGACGACCACCACGACCACCACGACCACAACAACGACGACAACGACAACGACCACCACAAGCACAACAACGACGACCACCACGACCACCACGACCACAACAACGACGACAACGACAACGACCACCACGACCACAACAACGACGAGGTGGCCGACCACCACGACCACAACAACGACGACAACAACAACGACCACAACAACGACAACGACAACAACGACCACTACGACAACAACAACCACTACGACAACAACAACCACAACCACTCCCACCCCGATTCTTGTGAGTCTGTTTGAGGGGGATGCTTGTACGGGCAAGTCCATCCAGGTCAATCTTGCCACTTCCTCCGCAATTACTTGCACAAACTGCTGGGATCGTTGTGTCGAATTTCAGGAGGGGAGACCTCATATCATCTACAAATCAATCAGAGGCGACAGCATGGGATCCTACAGAGGCACAAACGCATGGGACTGCAGCGGGCAATTTGATCAACACTATCATCATGCGGACTTTGGTTCCCGCACGCGAGGGAGTAATATCTTTACCTCCGGATCTTGTGTGCAAGTCAATGGAGGAGGAGCCAGGGGGTCCAAAGACGTTGTTGGCGAGCCACAGAACGTTTTAGCAGTTGAACTATAGGCATGTTAGCAAATGCTTGATACCAGTTGATGGAGAGGCCTTCGGATACTGGAATCTGTTTGTGGATAACCTTTCATGCTTCCAACATTTGGAGGCTGTTTGTGGCCAACCACCTAGAAAGACGGGGCGGGGGAGCGAACTGGGGGGAGCCCACTAAAATACATATTTGGGTTTCTTCAAAATGTCAACCCCCAAAATGGATGGTTTATGATTAAAAACAGTATTTTTCTTCTTGGGAGATTTGCGGGGTACACCCATTTGAACAAACCACCTTATGTTTAACAATTTTTAACCTTTTGGCATCGTGATTTGGAAGCGTTTCAATATTACCATGAACATCCATGAACCCCCTGAGAGGAACTATTGCAATTTGCGACTTGACAGTTTGGCGAAAAGCTCAGTACAACATCGACCAGCAGAACGCTTGCATCATCAAGTGAAGCTGCCTTCGTTTGACTGGTTTCAATGGTTTTCAATGGTTTTAAAATTTCAACTTTGGTGACGGCTCAACATGGCAAAAAGTACAGTGTTGCTGCTCTTTCCACGTGAGGTGAATATCTAGGATCATCAACTACCATGGAAAGTCATGACACAGAGTACTTCGGGAGTGCCCCAAAATATGGGACCTCAAAAAGATATAGACTGAAAAGATCCATCATTCTGTTCGATGCTGAGCTGACATGATTAGAGTTAAAACACGGATGTTCAAGATCAACCTACAACGTTTTAATCATAGTAATGTAATCAACCGCATTTCATGCAAAACTGTTGTGTTATTCAATCGTGGATTTAAATAAGACGCTATGAATGACATAGCCATGGCAATCAACCCTACTAGGTGGGTCATGCCCCCGTGATACCATGGTCATCACATGGGATTCCAAGGCGGCTTTTTCCTGTGGGGATGGGGTTTGTACTTTCATCAAACGTGGATTAGTTCAAGGTTTGACAAAAGTTTGATTAATACAATTGAACCAATGGCGTTTGATCAATATTTCTACTAATGACAAATATAATTGAACCAATATATATAAGACCAATATCATTGAACCAATGATTGTTTCTCAGATTATCAAAAGTCATCTTCTTAGAATTTTGGTTCAGACATGTCAGAACGACACCAGCCACATCCAGCCACCAATTTGTGACCTCTCAACTGAAGATGATCGAGGAAATCACTTGTGCGGTGTAGCTGATCCAGAATCACCCACCAGAGTTGAGCTTGTTGCGTTCCTGTCACCAAATTTCTTAGGCTTCTCGAGATTGAACACCTCCACACATCAGAACGCAAAAAGAATCTTCAGGGTAGATCTTGCACAACATGTGAGCATGGTCACGATGGCAAGGTCAATTCACAACTGGGTTATGGGGTGGGTATCCACCTGGTATCGACACCATCCTTGGGAGCTGCACGCACTGACGTTTGATGATCATAGCTTTGCACTAGACGTGAACTCAGTATCTTCAAAGCCCTGCTCTTTGGCGGCGAGCTGGGGCCACTGCAGGGATCGACCAACTAGATCGTCATTCCTTCAAATCCCCATGGTTCAGATTCAAACACTGGATGGTGGCAACTTCGAGGATGTAGAAGATGTGGTTGTTAACTGTTAACTATCCATGAAACCTTGGTCAATATAGGTGCATCTGCAATCAGTATCAACCAGTTGACTCTGTTCATGTCATCATCGCTTCTCACTTTGTAGCCCCTGGTGCAGGCGATGAACCTCTTCCGCTGAGGGGCCGATCTTCTCCATTTCTTTGGGAACTCTTCAGTGGAGGCCAAAACAGCCTCCGAAACTTTTTTTTTGTTCGGGAGGTATTCACCTAACACAGTAGACGCACTGGTGCATGTAGATAGTGCAAACATTGTAAAACTGTAGATTCATGTGTACAAAAATCTTGCATGAACATTGTAAACCCAGATACCCTGTGGCGCCACCCAAACATTGGGTATAACTGCATGAACATAACTTTCATAGCTTTGACTTCCATTGTTCAACCACTTGGTGGTTTCATGGCTTAAACAATCGGTTGTCACCAGCGGTTACGAACAGCTCTCCAGCTCTCCAAAAACGGCGCTCCTGCGGCGCCCAAACGGATCCCCTTGCGGTTTACATCCAGGGTTTCTGTTTAGCCAGGCACATGTTATTGGTGTAGAAATGTTGCTTGACATTGTGAAACCAAGTAGCTTATATGATTTGGATTTTGGGGTACATAGCTTAATTATATAAATGTATATAATTTTTATTTTGGGGGTACAAACCAACCTCAAAGCAACTTTAATCAACAAACAGTAAAACTCATTTTTACATGCTGTATACAGGTGTTTATCGACCACCTTGCTATTTATGTTACTCCCCCCGCAGTCTTGACCTATACCAGGGACATTCCTGGTGCACCTGAAGGTATCATACAAGAAATGGTTGTAGGTTGCAAGATGTGGGCCAGTGCGGCTGTCCATGAATGTCTCTACAAGCGTGAGTACTGGAGCGGTTCACCTGCATATTTGGCTTGCACGAATGCACATACATGCACATACCCATCAATCTCGTATTTGGAATATGTATAGATATTTTTATCATAATATGTATATATCCACGTTTGCCTGCACACAGATATGCATGAATTCTTCCTCGTTTTGGTTTGCCTTAATCAGTATTCATCCACGTATTAATATTATATGTAAACGGACATTTGCACAGTTTTGTATACACTATGAGTGACTGAAGCATTTTAAGTTTGCAGCATATGAAAAACGTCAGCACATCACACAGTCTAAGCCGAAGCTGAACCGGATCCTTTTCCAGTTTCGTTGTATTCGGGGCTTGGTCAGATTTAGGGGTCTCCATGGGTTTCCATAACTACCTCAAAATGGATGGATTGTAGTGAAGAATTGATACAGATGATTAGGTACAGTAGCCCCGATTTATGTTTTGTCTTGTCACCTTGTATCAAATCTAAATGGTATTCCTGAACGGTGTGAACCCAATTTTCAGACTTTCTAGAACCGATCGGAGGTATCCAATGGCCAGGCCAAACCAGTTGGTTTTTTAAATCTTGACTGCTGGTGTGAGATTTGGATCTTGATGACGAACAGTTGGTGTGAGGCGATCATCGGCGCAAGATTTCTGTACGATGGAAATTTGTGAGTCGATCCCATTGGGTCACCGTTGTGGTCTCGACGCAGGTGTCAGCGATTGAGCCCAGGCTCGTCTGCCGAGTACATACTGCTTGGTGGGGATTATAGTGGTGAATTGCAGCGGATCATAGTGGGGAATAGGCGCCGGGGATGATGAAGTACTCGTAGGTGGTTTGATTGACATTTTTAATTATTTTCCCTGGTAAGGATTAACAAATGGTTGCTTGACAAGCATGGTTTTCATTTGGGTTGTTCAACCACCAACCAGTTTTGAATACACCCAGATCAACACATATCGCCCAAACCTGATTGAATCGTAAATCCATGTTTTTTTGGTTCAGTGGGAACGGATTGCCAATCACAACTTGGCAGCACAACTGGATTTCAAGTGAGGAGCTCACCTTCTTGCTGGCTGCTGCCACCTTTTGGCTTAGCAATTTTATCAACAAGGTGGGCGCCACCCTGAACGAATCCGAACCGTGCTCCACCGTGCTCTACGGTGCTCCATGAAACATGAAGTTTATTGCAGCAGCGGTGGCCTTCGCTTTGACTCTGGTGGCTGCATGGGACACTGCAAGTGGCGACACTTGCGTCATGGAAAGTGAGGAGCATCTCCTCATGCAGATGAAAATTGCGGAGAGACTTGGACATGAAGATTGGATTGATCGGAGATTAGATCTAATTTGGCGTTGAATCATCCTTCTAAGTCAGCTCAGAACTGGTAAAACATCATCGACGTCATCAATAATCATATGGCGCCACCAGAACGCTTGTCAAGTTCAGGGGCTTCCGAATTGTGGGTGTCGACTTCCAGGTTGATGAACGACTGGGCTATCAACAACAATTGCTGATTGCTTCGCATTACCTTGATGATCACTTGCTTAGCTTAGCAATAAGTTGATGGCCCTTTTTTCGATTGTTTTAGTGGGGGAAGCAGCCAGTTCACTTCCTTTGGTGGCCGGAGAGTGCCAGCGAGCCACTCTCGAACCTGGATGTTTGGTGTCGAACTCATCTAATCAAGCATCAGTAATCCTCCATAAGCCATTTAGTTCAAAAATTGCAAAACATGACCATTTTTATGTAAAGGACACCTATGACTATAGTTGGGTTTGATAATTTTGAGGCATGGCTACCCCGAAGTGATGATTTTAATCGAACACGTCGGGGTTTGAACTATACTATGGAATGTATCTCAGTGGTAATATGAACAAGCAGGTTTACCGGAAACAGCCCTGTGGATGCAAAGTGATGTGAGAGTGTTTGATTTCCATGTTGAAGGGTGATTTTGTCCAAGGGGAACTTGCTGCATCAATCAAATCAAGGAACCACCCAGGCAACCTGAGGATAGGTATTTGCTCAACAACTCATTGGTACATTGGGCATTTCTCACAGTTGGGGATACCCTTTTCATGCCATGGATTTCAATGTTCAACCCAATCAATTCTTGCTGAATGTCATACAATGAATGTGCATTATTCTGAGCTAACTTGTGTGAAAGTGTCTTTGGACATGCTGATATGCTACGTTTGAGCACTCACTTTCTGCAGGCATCACCCGAAAATGTTTGGATGAAGTAATGAAAAACCACAACACTTGACAATTGAGCATTGAAATGCAATTGACAAGGTTGAGGTCCAAACCGTCGGTCCAGCGGAGCCCCAAGCCCATAGGACATCCATAGCATTGTACATAATCCTCTTTCAGCTCTCCCCAAGGTCTTTATACAGCCCCCGGTCTGAAATGGACACCTGGAAGTCCCGCTTCAATTCTCTCATTGCAGAGCTGGTCGCGGTTCACGATCGAGAGGCAGGGGCCGCCTGGGGCCAACCGAAGAATACCTTGGACAGTGGCCTTGTTTTGGTGGTTGAGTTGGTGCTTGGCTGTGCTTGGGATCCGGCGATTACCGACATCCGACATCCTTTTGTTATGTTTATTTGCAATCTTTATTTGTGCGTTGGCATTGAAAGTAGAACTGTGCCAGGTCGACCAACTTCAACTTGAAGTAGACCGACTCCACCAATCAATGGCATCACCATCTTCAACATCAAGGCGTCCCATGACAAGCTGGGGGTCTTGCCCAACATCCGTGCAAGGGCAGTGTTGCAGAAACGCGTTTAAGATACACACACACACACATCATATCACATGATCAATGAGTAAGCATAAACATAATCACATGATGATCACATGATATCACATGATATCACATGATCAGCCGCACATGCATAAGCATCAGTTGTCAATGTCTGCATGAGTGCATCGCCTGAGAGCCAGTTGGTCCAGCAAAGGATAGCTGAAGCAACGGAAGTTGAAACAATGGAAGTTAAAGCCATGGAAGTGAAAACACTGGAAGTTGAAGCAATGGAAGTTCAAGCAGAGGAAGTGGAAGCCATAGAAGTTGACGCAATGGAGGTTAAAGCAAAGGAAGTTCAAGCAATGGAAGTTCAAGCAATGGAAGTTAAAGCAATGGAGGTTAAAGCAAAGCAAGTTAAACAAACGGAAGTTAAATCAATGGAAGTGAAAGCAATGGACGTTGAAGCAATGGAAGTTGAATCAATGGAAGTTCAAGCAATGGAAGCTAAAGCAAAGAAAGTTAAAGCCATGGAAGGTAAAGCAATGGAAGTTGAAGCCATGGAAGTTAAAGCAATGGAGGTTAAAGCAAAGGAAGTTGAAGCAATGGAAGTTGAAGGAATGGAAGTTAAAGCAATGGAAGTTGAATCAATGGAAGTTCAAGCAATGGAAGCTAAAGCAAAGAAAGTTAAAGCCATGGAAGGTAAAGCAATGGAAGTTGAAGCAATCGAAGTGGAAGCAACGGAAGCTAAAGCAAGGGAAGTTAAAGCCATACGGAAGTTGAAGCAATGGAAGTTACAGCCATGGAAGTTGAAGCAATGGAAGTTCAAGCAACGGAAGTTGAGGCCATGGAAGTTAAAGCAATGGAGGTTAAAGCAAAGGAAGTTGAAGCAATGGAAGTTGAAGCAATGAAAGTTCAAGCAATGGAAGTTGAATCAATGGAAGTTCAAGCAATGGAAGCTAAAGCAAAGAAAGTTAAAGCCATGGAAGGTAAAGCAATGGAAGTTCAAATCAAGGAAAGTTCAAGTAAAGGAAGTTGTCTGGGGGTCCCTGCAAGCCAGCACCACAAAAGAAAGGCCTGAGCACACACAATCAAAGAACAGCAAAACAAAAAAAGAAGAAACAACCCAATTCATCCCCAAAAACAGTAATGGCAAAAAGTGTTGAAACCCCCATCCCAGGATTGAGGCCCCTGCCTTTGGCAGCAGAGGCCATAGCTCATGAAGGCACAGGATACCAATTGGAAATTGCCAATTGAAATTGAAAATTTGCCAATTGAAACAAATGCTGCAGTGAGCCAAAGGCTGGGCTAAAATAAACAAGAACCATAAGACCTGCAAACCCCACCACGGAATGCTATGTGGAATCTATTTTTTGACTGTATAGCTAATTGGCAAGACTCACAATGTATGCAGAATATGGTGGTCTCTCAAAATAGGGGACCCAAAATGGATAATTTATTTTTATGAATGGTTAAGGATGACTCAGGGGGGCCCCTACTTTGAGAAACACACATATGAGTTAACGAGCACTTACCAGATCAGATGGGCCATGGTTTCCCGCTTTGCCAGAAACGAGTCATGTGCTTTTATCCAGGACCTTGGCCCCTGGTATAGGCAGTGGCTACGAAAGATCCAAGATTCATGCCATCCTTTATTGGTTCAATGTGCAGGCCAGTATCATATGTATAGATAGGTAGAGTATGATAAAAGCTTATATGTGTCAAGAATTGTAGAGTTTAGATTTTAGATTCACACAGAAACACACAAAGAATCTATATATCCATTCATGACAATGACATAGCGACGGTCAGCAGATGACAATTCAGTTTTTTCCCATCCTGCTGCGTTGCAATTCAGGAGGAACAGCAGTTGGGAGGAACAGCAGTTGGCCAGTGTTAGGAACCTCGGTGCTTTTGGATGGCGGCTAGTGACCTCTCCCTTGATAACATTTCAATAGCCAAACCAATGACCATAGTAGCAATAACTACTTATCATCTACGATATGTGTTTGTTTCCTCTAGTCACCTACGTGTTTGTTTCCTCTAAATATACTGATCCTCAACAAAAACTGGAAGGAAAAACCATGGCCCACATTCAGATACAACGGAATGCATGAAGCCGAAATCAGCCAGCGCCCACAGCTGAGGAAAAGAGAGGATCACCACAAGCACATCGACACGGCACCGCCCAGGCCTGACCTGGAAGGTCGGCTCCCACGTCATCGACCTAACCGGCGCGGTATGCGCCGATACTACCACGACCGGCGCCATCGCAGACACAGGTATCCTACCACCACAACTACCACGACGACCACGACACAAGCGACC